>OX457029.1:69929899-70224793 GCA_949752745.1 Protula sp. h YS-2021
CCCGCTTGTGTTTCACAAATACTTACTTGTTTCTCATTATTTGATGCCCTTAAACTTGAGTGTGCTGTGGCCACCAAATTCTCCCAAATTCGCTTGGTTACGCCGTGTAGAGGCAGGTTCTTGAGTGATGCCATTTTATATGTTTCTGGGGTGTACAAGCGTGTGTCATGTGCGTACAAGTCTAATATACACTAAGTCTTTCCGTCAATATCGCTTAAACTGAGTTTCGTTTTTCACTGCTTGGTGACCTTAATCTTAATTGTGCTGTCTTTTTTTTTTTTTTTTTAGTTTCACTTTGACTGAAACTAATACTTCAAAAGTGCATTTTTGTATTAGCGCAAATAGGGAGGGTGCGCGACCTTCCCCACTCCTCCCTCCGCCCACCCCCCCCCCTCCCCTCCCCGTCCCAAGAGCAAAATGCAATGATAAAGCCTATTAGTCATAAAAAAATGTTTAACACCGTTAAGCGTAAGATATTAGCACACGAGAACTCCCTCCCCCCTCTCCTATACACAACCGCTGCGAAATTGCGCATTAAAATGGGCTTATTTTATTCATTGCAGGACGCAATCCTTCAAAAATATATTGCTCTATTAGTGTAGCTAGTGGGAGACAATGACGTGCAAACCCCCCCCCCCCCCCTCCCTTTTTAAAAAAAAATATCGCTTTAACTGAAGTTCACTATCTCACTGTCCTTAATCGTGAGTATGCTTTGTTAAAAAAAAAGGAGAGAGAGAGAGAGAGAGAGAGAGAGAGAGAGAGAGAGAGAGAGAGAGAGAGAGAGAGAGAAATCGATTCGTTTCACTCTGGTTTAACGTTTTGGCACATCAAAACGGCTTTTTTTTTCGAGCCAAAAATTGTAGTATTTGTACTGTTAAATTGGTGCAACAACGGGGTTGAGGGCATTCGGGGTAAACCCCACCCTTTCCCCAAAAAGCGAAATGCACTGGTAAAGTCTGGAAGTGAAAAGAAATTTTGCCGGCCAGATCCCCCTCACCCTTACTCCTCCTCTCTTGTACACGCCAACTGCGAAATTGACATTGATAAACACACCGAAACGGCTATTCGCAGTTGATTTGCTTGCATCTGTCAGCGGGCTAAAGCGAGACATTCTCACGCACATGTGATAGGCTGTGTCTTTTATATATTTTCGCTTTCGGAATTGAATGTAAAAAAAATCTACCGAGATTTTCATATACAACTTATGTCTGAAAAATCCCTAATAACGAAGTCAGATTTTTGGCGTACATTTCGCGAGTTGGACAAGAAATCGCGATTCCTCGTTTGTTTCCCGACATACCTGTATATGTGTGATTGTGTATTGTTGTGCGCTGTTTTATTTGTTTGAGCACTACTTTTATGATTGGCTTGCCTTGTTACTATTTACACGCGAAAACTGTCATATGTATCTTCCCATATATGCTTCCCAGATCCTCCCCCTCTCCATCCACACCCCGCCCCCTTCACTGCGGAATAGCCAGTGCAAACACGTATCAGAAGCTCTAAGTCACAGTAGATTTGCTTTGATCTGTGAACGGGCTAAAAGCTCGAGATTCCCACGCTCATGACAGGCTGACTGTATATTATTGTGCGCTGTTTTAATTGTGTGAGCACTACTTTTATGATTGACTTGCCTTGTTACTATTTACACGCGAAAACTGTCATATTTTTCTTCCCATATATGCTTCCCTGATCCTCTCCCCTCTCCATCCACACCCCCGCCCCCCTCCACTGCGGAATAGCCAGTTCAAACACGTATCAGAAGCTCTAAGTCGCAGTAGATTTGCTTTGATCTGTGAACGGGCTAAAAGCTCGAGATTCCCACGCTCATGACAGGCTGACTGTATATTATTGTGCGCTGTTTTAATTGTGTGAGCACTACTTTTATGATTGACTTGCCTTGTCACTGTTTACGCGCGAAATAATCCGTCATTTTGTAATGGTTTTCTGCCATTAAAATGCTTGTTTGGCGATATTTTTTAGCTTGTGTTAGTTTATAAAAAAAATATGCAAGGTTTGGAATGAAATTATCTGCGAAACACTACACTGTGTACATGAACTTGAATGTTTTTTTTTTTTTTTTTGACTCAGTATATGCAAATTAACTTGTCACGAGGTGTATGCGCGCGGCTTTGTTCTTGGTAGCATCACTTCAATGCAGAAAGCGTCCAGGTTACATGTGGATAATTTTTGAAAAACTTAAAAGTGGATAAAAAGTTAATGAGGATATGCCTAAAGGTAAATACACACATTTTGTGAATCACGTGAAAATGTTTGTTTAGCGTATTTGGTGTGATTTGTGACATTTTTTTAAGAATGTGTAAGATGCTGCTGTAAAAATACAGGCTTACTTGTAAGGGCGGCATTTTTTTGAGCTAGCATGCCTTGTCAGTTTACGGATTTAAATGTCGAGAAATGTTCGCTCAGAAAATTGTTGCTCAGTTTTGCTTGAAAATGCTGTCGATGTTGTCTGTTCATGGATTTCTTGGTGTACAATTTTTGGTAAGTAGCCACTGCTGGAAGCTAACTTTTTTAGGCCCGGGTCCTTGGGACCCGTGTCTTTGAAAAAGGAAGGTCCAAAGCTATTTAGGGAGGATCCGAACCGTGTTAAGATAAAATAGGGCGCAAGAAGACCTGATTTTTTGCGGCTCTGTCGGACTCTGGGTAGCCAAAAAGGAGGGTCTCGGACCCCCGCCAATTTCCAGCCCTGTTAATACGTACACAGACTTTTGCCAATTTTAAACCCCTGCCCTGAACGCAGTCCGGATGCTTTGACCCCCCCCCCCCTCTCCGTCTTGAACGCTTAAAGAATAAGCCAATTCGCACTTAGCTTTTAGCGGAAATTTTTTGCGTTTCGGCTGAATTCAGGTGGGATTAGGATGTAAATGATAGAAAACAAACGGCATGGATGGTCTCTTAGAATGTAAAAAAAATCGGTCAATTTCGCGCAGTTATAGCTTATGCTGTCGGGTCATACCTAAGATTTGGATTCCTTCTTGCTAGTCCGTGAGGGACTCCATGTACAACGGTTAGAGAGATTTTGAATGCCTCATATCAGGATAATGTGGCAGGGGGCCCCGATATGGCCATATAACAGTAAAAAAAAGATCGAAAATCACAATGCTACACAAAATGTATCCCGTCACTTGTCGGTTTGTTTCGCTAAGATTTATGGATTGTGGTGTCTTTATTTCAAATTCCCAATATATTCAGCTAATGATATTTCTCTTATTGCTTTCACAGATGCTGCGGAAAAAAGGGTGGATTAAAAAGGCCAAGGTCTCAGAACAGTCCGTTGATCTGCAGCGCTACCGAACAGGTGACGTTGTTCTTCACATGTACAGAAGGAAGTGGTGGCCTGCACGTGTGGAAGGCCGGGACCCTGACGGAAGTATAGAAGTCTCGTTTTGCGGTTTTGACTTTGCGTAAGTTCTTAAACATTTTTTTATTGCTTTCCTTTCCAGGTCGTGGACGTCCTTTTATTGCTTTCCTTTCCAGGTCGTGGACGTCCTGTAAACCAGGTTGATTTAGATTCCCTTTTGTTTTGCATGTTCTTGTGGAGTGATGACGTCCTATTCGCAGAAATTATACTTGTGTAGAGTTGAAAGACCAGTGTATTGTAGCATTTTTTTGCTCCTGTAATAACTGAAATAAAAACTGGACAACGACAGAAGTGACGTCCTTCTTACAGCAGCTGAGAGTGATACATTCTTTCATTTTTAGTCCGGAGAAAGTTTACGATCCCAGGAAGCTCAAACCGTTTCCTGTGGCTGTGGGAATTGGTAATATGTTATTAAGAAATGACAGATTTTTTTCCTTCCCTGTGATTGGATTAAATGTCTGTTTTGTCGTTTTATAGTTTGCCAGTCTCCGTTTCTGTTGAGTTTTGCATGATAGTGCTTCATAAGTTTGCAGGTTCGATTATCTAGCCGAAAGCATCAGACCCGAAAAACTTGTATTTTTTCAGTATCTTAGATGAAGTGCTGAATCCCTCTATTGCCAGTTGCACGCTCTCATTGCTAAACGGACTGTATATACAAGATTTTACTTATTCCTTATACCACCTATTTTTAAATTTGCCCTTCGGTATCGGTTCTCTCTGTAACTTGCGTGGAAGGGAAATTGAAATGACCATTGTGTACGTGTAATTTTTGTGCTCAGGCCTTGGAATGATAAGAAGGTATCGTTTTCCTTTACGCACAGTGTGTTTTCGCATGGTTTTTGGGAATGATTTATGTGCGTCTAAATTTATATGGAATGAAATGTGGAATGATTCAGCATTCCGTCATTTTTTTCTGCAGACGAGGTGTGTAAAAATCCCGGTAAGGGATACATCAGGGCCTGGGCAGAAGCCGCAAAGAGGTTATGCGGCAAGGATCAGAGCCACTTGACCCATTTTGTGGGTGAAATTGTTGGGGGACCGCTTAAAGATAGTGATGACAGTTCGGATATTAACCAAGCCTGTAGACAGATTAAGAAAGCAGCGGAAAATATCCCTGCGCCGATTTCAGGTAATTACAAGTGGAAGAATATAGAACATATATTTTGCTTGACGCGTATTTCTCGTTTCATTCGACATTTTTTTGGTTTGTGTGAGTGTGATCCGAAGGGCAGTTTCGTTATTTTACTGAACCGGAACTTGTAAGACTGAAGCGAAACGGACTGTTGTCAGAATTTTGAACGTGCATGTCCTGTGCGGCTAAGCTTTAAATTGTTCAAGGATGAAATAAGGACGTTATAGTTTATGACTCGGCTGTTACATTAGAATGAAACATTGGCATTTGAAGAAAATTAACCACAGAGTTTAAATTAATTTTAAAAACATCTGTTCATTTCGCTTGCACAGATTAAATGGTTTACATTTTCATACAATATCCCCGTTGCAGCGATCAAAAGCCATGACACAGAAGTTACGGCCACCGTTGGGGAGGGGGTGGCGCAATCCGAAGAACGTAGTTCGGGCAGCGATTGCGTCATTACAGGCGTTGATACCACGTCAAAAGAGCTTTGTGAGAGACCAAAGGGAAGAGGGGGAACACACACATTCATCGCAGGGCGAGAAAGACACAATACTCTCAGCGAATGCGGAATCGGCTGTTGAAGGGGCGTCTTCTGAGTTGCTGGGTAAGTGATGCTTTTGCATTTATAAAGGGTAAGAATTGTTGCTGAGATGTGTCGGAAGGAGTATCGTGATATATGTAGCACTTGTGCAGATTTGGTCAAGCCAACCAGATGTTGGCATTTTAAAGAATTCAAAACATTTTTCGTGCGTTATGATTGTCGGCGAAACGGACTGCTTATCAATGCCCACTGTTGTGATTCCGGAAGACCTGGAGGGCAATTACTGCTGCTGTCCTATTTGGATTTTGTATGTGAAATCCTGCTTAGGCATTGCTTAAGCACTACCTGAGCAGGATTTCACTTGCAAAATCCAAGTACGGCAGCAGCAGTAGTGGCCCTCCAGGTCTTCGCTTCTTATATCACATAAATGCATTTACCATTTGCTTGTGTAACTCTCATGTCTGTCATTTTGTTTTGTTGCAGAAGCTGCTGGACTTGCAGGATGGTAGAGAGGCCTGGAGGGGTAGATGCGGATGTATTTGCTGGACATGAAATTGCGACATGTGTTTTGAGGGATGTGGTAGAGCATTGCCTGTGGGGAATATGTGGCCTATGCACACTGCTCTAGTTTGCATTTGACTTTTCTCTTATAAAGTGACCGACTGTAAATTTATGAAAGTGGCGGCGATGGGTAGTACGGGCAAGTTTCCTGTGACAGGGTCACAAAAGCTGCCAAGTTTGCCGATGTATTTAAAAAAAAAATACTTGCTTCGTAGATTTCGCGTGGATGCACTATATTTCGCATGGCTATGGGTGTGTACGTAAACTTCGCTTGTCAGTTCGAAAGCTTTTAAACTGTGTTATTTGCAATTCACTTTCTCACACCAAGTGACCGACTTTGTAAGTACAAAACCATGCGAAATGTGCGAGCATCAAAGTGTAGTTATTCACAGAAACATCGACAAAATTTTCCAAGCCTGAGACCCTGTTACAAACATGGTTGTGGACGTACATTTCGCATGTGATATTTTAGGACACAGGGGTAAAGTTCAGTTGCGGGCATACCTTTCAAATTTTTACAAGAAACAAAAAGGGCGGATGAAGCTTCAGATCCGTTTAAAAAAAGAGATTATTTTGGGGACATTTCGCTGTGGTGTGGTGTTTTTGGGATTCTGTTTTGGTTTACACAAATGCGGGGAATTTTCTTTGTATCACTTTTCCCATGCAGTTCATTGTTCTAATACGAAGTGACCGACTTTAAATTTTTAAGCGTCGTGGGGTTGGGTAGTACGGGCAATTTTCATGTAACGGGGTTTCAAAACCTAACAGATTGACCGAAGTATTTAAGAAGTGTTTTGGTTCGTACATTTTGCATGGTTATGTGCGTTCGCGTATCAAATGAAAGTTTCAATGTGTTATTTGCATTTAATTTTTCTCGTATAAAGTGACCGACTGTAAATTTATGAAAGTGGCGGCGATTGGTAGTACGGGCAAGTTTCATGTGACAGGGTCACAAAAGCTGCCAAGTTTGTCGATGTGTCAAAAAACGAAATTCTTGCTTCGTAGATTTCGCGTGGTTGCACTACATTTCGCATGGGTGTGGATGTGTGCATGCATTTCGCTTGTCAGTTCGAAAATATTTAAATTTATGAGCGTTGCGAGATTGTGTAGTACGAGAAAATGATATGTGACAGGGTCTCAAAACGTGCAAATTTTGCTGATGTTTCTGTGAGTAAGAACAATTTGGTGTTCGCACATTTCGCATGGTTGTGTACGTACATTTGGCTTGTCAATTCGAAAGCTTTAACTGCGTTAATTGCAGGTCTTTTTTCTCACACCAAGTGACAGACTTTGGTACGTACAAAACCATACGAAATGTGCGAATACCAAATTGTTCTAATTAAGAGAAACATCGGCAAAATTTTCGAAGTTTGAGACCCTGTTACATACATGGTTGTGGACGTACATTTCGCATGTGATATTTTAGGACACAGGGACATAGTTCAGTTGCGGGCATACCTTTCAAATTTTTACAAGAATAATAAAAGGGCGGATGAAGCTTCAGATCCGTTTAAAAAAAAGAAACTGTTTTGCTGACATTTCGCTGTGATGTCATGTTTGTGGGATTCTGTTTTGGTTTACACAAGTGCGGGGAGTTTTTTTTTTTTTGTATCAGTTTTTTATGCAGTTCACTGTTCTTATATGAAGTGACCGACTTTTAATTTATGAACGTCACGGGGCTGGGTAGTACGGGCAATTTTCATGTAGCTTGGTCTCAAAACCTGCCAAATTTGCCGAGGTATTAAGAAGTGTTTTGGTTCGTACATTTCGCATGGTTATGTGCGTTCGCGTATCAGATTTCATTGTGTTATTTGCATTTGATTTTTCTCGTATAAAGTGACCGACTGTAAATTTATGAAAGTGGCGGTGATGGGTAGTATGGATAAGTTTCATGTGACAGGGTCACAAAAGCTGCCAAGTTTGTCGATGTGTCAAAAAAACGAAATTCTTGCTTCGTAGATTTCGCGTGGTTGCACTACATTTCGCATGGTTGTAGATGTGTGCGTACATTTCGCTTGTCTGTTCGAAAGTATTAGCTGTGTTATTTGCAGTTCACTGCTTTTATAAGAAGTAGCCGACTTTAAATTTATGAGCTTTGCGAGATGATGTAGTACGAGAAAATGATATGTGACAGGGTCTCAAAACTTGCAACTTTTGCTGATGTTTCTGTGAGTAAGAACAATTTGGTGTTCGCACATTTCGCATGGTTGTATACGTACATTTGGCTTGTCAATTCAAAAGCTTTAACTGCGCTAATTGCAGGTCTTTTTTCTCACACCAAGTGACAGACTTTGGTACGTACAAAACCATGCGAAATGTGCGAATACCAAAATGTTCTAATACACAGAAACATCGGCAAAATTTTCGAAGTTTGAGACCCTGTTACATACATGATTGTGGACGTACATTTCGCATGTGATATTTTAACACAGGGACAAAGTTCAGTTGCGGGCATACCTTTCAAATTTTTACAAGAAAAATAAAAATTCGGATGAAGCTTCAGATCCGTTTAAAAAAAAGAAACTGTTTTGCGGACATTTCGCTGTGATGTCATGTTTGTGGGATTCTGTTTTGGTTTACACAAGTGCGGGGAGTTTTTTTTTGTCAGTTTTTCCATGCAGTTCACTGTTCTTATGCGAAGTGACCGACTTTTAATTTATGAACGTCACGGGGCTGGGTAGTATGGACAATTTTCATGCAGCTTGGTCTCACAACCTGCCAAATTTGCCGAGGTATTAAGAAGTGTTTTGGTTCGTACATTTCGCATGGTTATGTGCGTTCGCGTATCAGGTTTCAGTGTGTTATTTCCATTTGATTTTTCTCGTATAAAGTGACACACTGTAAATTTATGAAAGTGGCGGTGATGGGTAATACGGATAAGTTTCATGTGACAGGGTCACAAAAGCTGCCAAGTTTGCCGATGAATTTAAAAAAAAAGAAATACTTGCGTCGTAGATTTCGCGTGGTTGCACTACATTTCACATGGTTGTGTATTAGCGTACATTTTGCTTGTCAGTTCGAAACTTCTCTGTTCGGAGTGACCAATTTCAAAGTTTACGAACGTTGCGAGATTGGGTAGTACAAGCAAAGGGTATCTGACAGAGCCTCAAAACTTGGAAATTTTGCCGTTGTTGCCGTGATTAAGAAAATTTTGGTGTTCGCACATTTCGCATGGTTGTGTGCGTACATTTCGCATGTCAGTTTGAAAGTTTTATTTGCAGTTCACTTTTCTCATGCGAAGTCATCGACTTTAGTACGTACACAACCATGCAAAATGTGCGAACACCAAAATGTGCTTATTTAAAGAAACATCGGCAAAATTTTCAAAAGTTTGAGACCGTGTCACATACATGGTTGTTATACGTTCATTTCGCATGATTGTGTATAAACGCGCATTTCGCTTGTCAGTTCGAAAGTTTTACCTGTTATTTGCAGTTCATTGTTCTTATACGAAGTGACCGACTTTAAATTTATGAACGTCGCGAGAAGGGCGTACGCGCAAATGTGACAGGGTTTCAAAACTTGGAAATTTGCCGATGTTTCCGTGCTTAAAAAATTTTGGTGTTCGCACATTTCGCATGGTTTTTCATGTAGCTTTTGCACGTACTTTTCGCATGTCAGTTTGAAAGTTTTAATTTAGTTATTTTCAGTTCATTTTTCTTATACGAAGTCACCGACTTTAAATTTATGAACGTCACGAGATGGGGTAGTACACCCAAGTTGTGTTGCAGGGTCTCTAAACCTGCAAATTTTGTGCATGGTTGTGTACGTACATTTCGCATGTTAGTTTGAAAGTTTCAGCTGTGTATTTTGTTTTCTTTAGGAAGCTTTTATGTGGTTTATATCTCATTGCCTCACGTTTTTTCGGCCTATCATTAAATTTTAATTAGTGCACATAACACTGAGCTTGAAAATAAGATAGAGTTGGTTATTTACACATCACGGTTATATCAGTAAAGGATTTTGTTGTTTTATTTTTCCTGTATTTTGGTTTTATTTTAAAAGAGTTTTGTTTTTAAACATTCATCTGTATAAATCTATGTTTTTTAAAATTCATCTGTTTGAATATCTTTTGTACTGCTTTTCAATATTTTGTAACTCTTCAATTAATGTTAAATAGTTTATGTATAAAAATGAAAGAAAATAAATATTACAGGGGGTTATGGTGTAAATAAAAGAAAACAAACTCTACGCTTGTTTGGCTTTTGTTTAGTGTTTCCCTAATATTCATTTACAGAAAGCACGTGGCCTTTGTTTATAAACAAAATCGGTTTGTTTACATTTTTTACACAGTCTCATTTCACAGCAAACTTACAGTTGTAGATATCAAAAAATGGTGTAAAATATGCAAATTATGTAAACAAAATATTCCGTTTCGCAGGGTTCATGCTTTGTTAAATTTCTCTTAATCTGATGTCTTTTATATATTTTCGCTTTCGGAATTGAATGTAAAAAAAATCTACCGAGATTTTCATATGCAACTTATGTCTGAAAAGTCCCTAATAACGAAGTTAGATTTTTGGCGTACATTTCGCGAGTTGGACACGAAATCGCGATTCGTCGTTTGTTTCCCGACATACCTGTATATATGTGTGTGTGTGTGTGTGTGTGTGTGTGTGTGTGTGTGTGTGTGTGTGTGTGTGTGTGTGCGTGTTCGGTTTTCGTAGCCGCAATGCATGGAGAGTTCTCCCCCCTTAAGGAGGCAATGGCTGCTCATTTTTAATTGCTGCCACGGCAATCCATTAGTGATGGTGTGTGTGCTTGGAGAACGAGAAAAGCCCTAAAAAACAGTTGCTGCCGTGGTTTGGTTTGATGTGGGTGAAGAGGGATAAAAACTAAAAAAAAACCAAAAAAAAAAAGGTCTGTCTGGGTGTCCGTGTGTCTGGGTGTCCGTGTCTGGGTGTCCGTGTGTCTGGGTGTCCGTTGGTTTGGTTGTCATAGGTGTTAGAATAGTGAGAAAGCTTTAAAGAAAGGATTGTTGCTTGTATATGGTCGCAATGCATGGAGACCTCTCTGTGGTTAAAACACAGCATCCCTTAAGGAAAAGAGTGCTCATTTACTAATTGCTGCTGCAATGGCTTGGTTAGAGAGCGAGAAAAGGGCTCATGGGCCAGTGAGCCGGGGGGGGGGGGGGCTCATGGGTTGGTGAGCCGGGGGGGGGGCCTACCAACCTGATGTTTGGCAGGCCCCGGGGGGCTTGCCAAGCTGGTGGTGGCAGGCCCCGGGGGGCCTGTCGACCTACTGTACGGCTGGCCCCGGATTGCCTATCCATCAGTTGGTTGCAAGCTTGAGTCTGTGTGACACAGAGCTGGCTCTGTGTGACGTCATTGATGGGTCAAAATACACAGCAGGCCAGCTCTAACCATGTCTCTATGAACCCTTTGCTGTCCGGGTGCTCAAGTGCTCGAGTGCTCGGGTGTTCGAGTGCTCGGGTGCTCGAGTGCTCGAGTGCTCAAGTGCTCAAGTGCTCAAGTGCTCGAGTGCTCGAGTGCTCGGGTGCTCAAGTGCTCGGGTGTCATTTTGTCCGGGCACCATTTTGTCCGGGTGTCATTTTGTCTGGCTGCCCGTTTGACTGGTCGTTTGAATGGTTGCCCGTTTGAATGGTTGTTTGAATCGCCGCCCGTTTGAATGGTTGTTTGAATGGTAGTTTGAATGGCCGCCCGTTTGAATGGCCGCCCACTCTCCATATTACGTCATTATGACGTTCATATGACGTTCATATGACGTTCATATGACGTTCATATGACCTCCATATCACCTCCATATCACCTCCATATGACCTCCATATCACTTCCATAACACGTCCATAACACGTCCATAACACGTCATAATGACGTCACTGTTTTAGAAACCCCATGGGGCTTCTAAAACAACTCCTCACGTCATTATGACGTTCATGTGACGTTCATATGACGTCCATATGACAACCATATGACGTCCATATGACGTTAATATCACGTCAATATGACGTCAATATGACGTCACTGTTTTAGAAACCCCATGGGGCTTCTAAAACACCTCATGACGTCATTATGACGTCACTTCCTGTTTTAGAACCCCCACTTTCTCCCTACTCGCGCCGCTTGTGAGTGCGTGGTGTTTTAAGTGTTCCGAACGTGTTTTCGTTTCAGTTTGTGCTCCACACGGTGCGGTGTTTCTCTTGAGGTGGCTGGTTGATGGATGGGTGAATTGCTTGATGTGCTGCTTTCGTGTGGGGCCCGATGGGACCGCGGCGGTCGGTTTGGTATTTGGGGGGGGGGTCTTGGTGCGGTGAACGCGATGGAGTTAGTTTCAAGTTCGTTTGATGTCGTTTTGTTAGATTTCGGGTCATTTAAAAATTTACTGATATATCAAGTATATTGGGTATCTTCGGAAGTCGACGACAAAATTTTAAGTTTCGCACGGCGTTGCGTAGAACGCTTCATGATTGTGCATATGGCAATATTTTTATGTTTAAAAATTTTCATTTTGTTGGTTTTTGACACGGGTAAAATTTTTGTGCTACCTAGCACAAACTTTGCGTGTAATTTTCAAATATTTGGAGATACCATAGACCACACCGACAAAGCCTTTTTGTAGAAGAGTTCGTGATCTTCCCAAAAACACCAATTTTGGGACGGTATGTAACTTATAAGATATGTTTTTGGGCAGCTATTTTCTCATTGGTCTTTAGTTTAGGCGCGAAGCTCTTTGATTGGTCGCATTTTTAATTAACGGCGGCTGTTCTGCCAGCAACTGTATAAGGAACGCGCTCGCTGCGCCACAAGGAGTCGATTTTATGAGGGCATAGAGACCACACGTTAGGTGTGATACCTAATGGTGCTCGGGGTGTCGTGATTGTGGTGCTGGCGCACGGGGAGTTGTTGTTGTGGATAAAACGTGAATAAGGAAAATAAAAACGGATATCTAACACGGAAGATAGTTTACTTTCACAGCAGTTTTACTGAGATATAAAGGAAAGAGACGGAATTATGGAAAAGTCTTGTGTCCGTTCATCGTACATCTTCGTGAAAGTCAATGACACACAACGCTGGGGCTCGAAGGTATACGTAGCTAACAATAATATCAATAAATCAATATTGATCTCAATTAGGCTATAATGCACAATCAATAATTGTATTTTAGATAGCGAAAATTTAATTTTAAGATTAAAAAAGTAATTTTAACGACTGTAAGCTGAATATATCTCCATTTCATCAACAAATTAGAACCTCATTTTGCTACCGAAATGTTAAACACTTGACAAAAATTAAAAAGCAGAAATACTTCCTTCAATAGCTTATTTCTTGAATAATATATTGCAGATAATACTGCTTGAATACGTCTTATAAGCCGAAGTAGTTTATAAGTTTGCATACTAAAACAATATATAATGACGTCATGACTGTTTTAGTACGCCCATGGGCATACTAAAACAGTGACGTAATAATGACGTCATGATGACGTCACATGGATAGAACGGGGCTCCGAAAACAGTGACGTCATAATGACGTCACAGGGGGTGACTTAGAACCAACGTTGGTTAGACTACAGTGACGTCATAATGACGTCACAGGGGATGACTTAGAACAAACATTTCTTCCCCATTCTTAATGTACTCATTCATTATACTCATTCACAAGACACATTCATAATGCACTGTATGGTCCATGGCCTATACCTGGGCTCGAACCACCAACCCTACGACCATGAGTCAGACGCTCTACCAACTGAGCTAAGGCTGGGGAACATTCGGCGTGGTCGGTGGGGGAAGATTGGGGGAGAATGGGAACTTCTTCCTCAGACTTCCCCCAAGATGTATATTGCAATAACGCACCCAAATAATTCACCCTGAACGTCAAAAAATTATATTATTTTTCTTTGAACTTTATGAAAATGTCATATATTTTCTTTGCATTTTTTGATTTTCGAGCTATTTGTACTTTGTTATCTTTGAAAAAGAGAAGGAATGAAAATAACAATTTTTCTTCGCTCTTTTATTAAATCTTTTGCTTCATAAATGAATTCATTAATGCTCCTCACATACCCTGCACTGTCTCCCTTCCCTCATTCTAATGACCGCGTCCACACACCCCTCCCCACCACCACCAATCGGTAACCATTATTTTTATTTTTTATTTTGATCAATTCATTTTAAATATCTTCTAATTCATGAACAAATTTTTTGTCTAGAATTGAAGAAACCACTTATTACAAAAATGCACTTTTCTACGAAACACCACTTTTACAACCGTCTCCTCCCCTCAAACCATTACAAAAACTGCACAAATACCATGCGACCCATATTTCGATTTATTTTAAACATTTTACAAAATAGGTTAACATTACACAAAAATGACATTTATGACTCATGCAAACACAAAAGTTCTGGAAAATTATATCCCTTCGTTTAACGCAGAATAATTACTTTTTTTTCTTCTATACTCATAACTCATTCTTCTTTTGTTTTTATCTCTTTGTTTGGGCAAAACACATGACCTTTATGTTGGCTATGGCCAGTCGCATAATTCCGTGGCTCCCCACACCTGCCTTATCGAATCCCTGCCTTTTTCCGGCAATATCGGGAAACAAGCCCTTTTCCTCTGCCTTTCTTTTACGCCACGCAGTAGTGCGGGAAGCTAACGGACTTTCAGGCAACGTTACTGGGGGCTGCCCTGATGGTTTCTGGAGTATAGGAACTTCATGGGCCTTCCTTTTATGTGAAACTACTTGCGGCGCCCGACTGACGAGGGACCCACTACAAATAAACGCGCCACTGCCAGGCTGTGGACAATCCACTGTCTTTCCTCCAGGTATCACCTAAAATCCATATTTATTTAGTTAATTCAAATAATCGAAAATAAAAAAGCGCATTTTTCACTTACACCTTAATAGTAGAAATGCACACATTTTTTATATATCAACGCACATAATTTGAATATTTTCAATGAAAACTTCTGACAATGAGCATTGGCAATTATAAATGCATCAACATTTATCACCTGTAATAAAAACGAAACACTGCAGTTAGCAAAAAAAAAAAAAAAAAAAAAAAAAAAACAAAAAAGAAAATTTATTTATTAAACTTACAAATATTTGCACGCCATCTTTACCCGCCTGTATAGGCACCACCTGGGTTTGAGCAGGCTTGCTGGAAGTGACCACTGCTTCTGACAAATCGTGCATTTCCTATGACAAAGAAAACACTTGTGTATTAATAAAAAGTAATTTAAGAACAGATTCATTTGTTTGTTTTCAAATTTTGCAGGCAATGTCAAGTTAACGCAGACCTTACCATTAGAGTAAAAACAATTGCAAATTATTTGAAATGCAATGAAGTTATTTGTAAAATATACATTTTTGAAGAAAAAAATGACACCTTATTACACGTAATTAAAAACATAATCTGCATCATGCACATATGTAAACTGGTACAAACCACAGATGTGTCACCCGTTATCTTTGCTCTTGGCTGACATGGCAGCATATCTTCACCGCGCGGCTTGCTAACCGTGCTGGTGGGACGTCTCCTGTTTAGCCTACCAAGACCAGCCGTATTCTGCGGAGACTTGAATTCATGCTGCTGGTGCATGTAATGTTAATGAAAATTCGCCATTAAAACCATTTTATCTTAATATTAACTGAAAATGTATACTTATTCTCGTTGTCTTTTTTTAACATATTATATGTTTATTATTTACTAATATTGCTAACCCACCACCAGTTACGTACACTGGACCTGTCAAATACTAGAATAATAATTTTTCTTGTAATTTCTCGTAACCTTTATTTATCAGCGTAATATAAAAAACGCTTACGACATGTCGTGCGTTAGGTAAGCACTTTGGCTTTGGCAGTGTTTTTTTTTTGCCGTAGAGTAGGCTTCCGGAACATTAAGTCCCTGGTGCAACATCTTCTCCTCTTGACCCCTCATGCGCTTGTTATACCTATGTAAAAAATTAAAAAACGTGCAAAAGCTCTTTCGTTATATAGAAAAGTATCTTTCTTATTAAAATATGCGCTTAGTGCTACTTTCTATAACATGACTTAATATAAATTTTTCAATAATAATTTCTACAGAATATTTTACTGACCACTGCGTAAGCGTAGTTGCATTAAGTTCCGGTAACTGTAGAGTTGTGGCTTCCATTAGGGCTCCGTTGTCTAATATAAGCCGCCGGATCTTGCGGTAATCGCGCATTACCAAGTCCCATCTCGTGGTGGTTTTCTTCAATTTGGCATCCTTTTTTGGCGAGGGGTTTGCAGTGCACAGTTGGATGCAAATAGCTTCAACCAAACGAGATACACTTGGTTTCTGCGCTGGAGTTCCTCCTTCCCCTAGAACGGTTCTGAAAAATAACAAATGTCATGAAGCGTTACATGAAGCATAAACATCTTACAATTTTTTGCATAAAATTACTATCATCATTACAACTATTTACAATAACCATTAATATTATTATCTTTTATTCCCTTTTCATTATTATTCTCGTTTATTACTTTAACATTTCTATTACAAGTATCATAATTTTATGCACATGTTTTTATTCCCCTTTAAAAATTTTGTATTCACCTCCTTAAACTCTCAACACCAGGTGCAACATTTGACTTGGACACCTTGAAACGTCCTTTTATTAGGCGGTCTTGAAATCGTCTCGCATACACTATCTTTTCTTTGTCCCGCTGGTCCAACAGTCGCCAGAGATCGATTATTGTTGCAACCAAGTCATCACTTATTGCAACCACCTCTTCGTCTCTTAGAGTGCAGAGCGTTGCCGCCAACTGCATCAATCTTCCCCACCCAGCTACATTTTCTGAGTCAACAGAAATCTAAAAAAAACATAAAAACATTTTCGTATAATTTTATAAGTGCTAAATTTACCTACATTATCGAGACTTATAAGCCAATTGGCCGGTAACAGGCCTTAGCCTTCATACCGTTAAAACTTCCGAACAAAGGACCCCGCACGCCTAAGCCGCCCGCCCCCCTCCGCCCTATATTTACACTGGCTTTACAACTCGAGGGAGGGCAAGCTGCATCAGCTCATATTCAATTATCGATTTCTTTTAATTTAAAATTTGTAAAAACACACAGAGAATAGAATTTCTTACCTCTTTCGCCATGCCTGTAGGCCTGCCATTTCTACTGCTGTCGCCAGGTATCTCTATACGAGAACATGGAGGGTTCACTTCGCCCGAAACTTGCACCACGAACTCGCCGCCAACTACATCTGCCGCTAATACGGTGTCCAGCTGTACTCCTGCATCGCTTAGGGCATCTGTAATTACATCAGCGGTGCTCTCGCTACTCTCTCCTTTCAATGCCGGAGCCATCTAAACACATAATTTTTGTAAACATGAGAAAGCTACGAACATGCAAATTACTTCTACTTTTATTATTTGAATTTCTGGAACCTCATTTCGCCAGCAAAATGTTAAACACCTGACAAAAATTAAAACGCAAAAATAATTCCTTCAATTGGTTATTTCTTGAATAATATATTATAAACAACACAGCTTCAATGCGTCCTAAATGCCGAGTAGTGTTTGGTTTTTAAACAAGAAAACGAAATTGAAGGCGAAAATAAAAAGTGTCATGCACACTTTCATCTCAAGTTCTACTAAAGTCCCACGTTTCGTGGCCCAAGAGCCCGTAGTGCCAGAGTAAGACATGACACAAGAATTCCTATCACTGTCAAGAAAAAAAGATACACACGGCTGCTCGCACAAATTCAAAAACTCCTTTCAAGCCAAAGGCTTTTCAAGTGTTAAATATACTATTTTTTTACCTCTTCTGTACGAGGAGTCTTATTCTGAAGCTGTGGCACTGCGACTTCAGCAGCGGTTACTTCATGAAGCTGCTGATGGGGCGGAGGCAAAAATCTGATCTCCTCTGTTTCTGCTTCGTCTTCTTCAAATCCTTCATCAGCCACATTAGCCTCCCCCTCTTCCTCCTCTTCCTCTTCTTCCCGGTCGGAGTCACATTTGTCAGCCTGCATCTCGTCTAGAGGCATTCCAGTTTGGCGGAATAGATACTCAACGCCAATAGCCTCGCCTGTCATTTATCAACAAAAGAGCTCAGCATTCTTAGAGTCTACCCTTTATTAATGTTGACACTTGAATATAAATTAACAACATTACAGACACAGTATTAACAGTATTAAAAAAGAGAATAAAATAAAACCTGTATATTTTCCTGGGGGCTGGAAGTCTTCAACCTGCTTTACAGCAAATACTCGAACACTAAGATTGTTCACTGCACTGATAAGACTTCCCTTGAAACAACGCACGGATGACTGTCTACCAGCAACGGCATCTCTTGCTCTGTCCTCGTTCCACCTCGTTAGCCCTTCCAACAAAAATGTCTGGTAGGTCTCTGGCTTGGCCTGGTTACCTGCATGAGAAATCAAGCGTTAAAACAGGAACAGCTTTATTTTACAGTTTATATCTTCTATAACGTGAATGCGGAAAAAAGAAAGATGTTTTATTAACTCTTTGTTTTCACTGGTCCCAATAATTTCAGAATTTGAGCAGTGACCGTTACGTCTAAATGTTAAGCGAAAAAGAAAAAAATATGAATATTTCTTTCTTCTTACTAGGATTGTCCGGTTTTACCGATTCAACGGTTTTACCGACTTTTTTATTTTTCAGTTCGGTATACCGGTTCGACTTTGAAAAACCGTTTTTTTTTTTGGTTTTATTAGTATTTATTATATTCAAATTGTTAAAATTTATATGTATGTTTTTATGTGAAAAAACACTATATTTTTGTTTTGTCTGTGTTATTGTACATTTATTGAATGCTCAGCCACACTATATACACAATACCGACAAAACAAGTTTAAAACTAGAGCCTCAGTAAGGTAGCATCCCCCGTGAAGCAGTAAAAATAAAATGCCTGAAAAGGTTACAGGTAAAAATTAACAATTTTTGACATCTTTCCTCACGTGAATTTTTGGCAGATTTCCAAAATAAAAACTTCAAATTATATTGTTTCAACACACATTCCGCAAGAAAAACTATAAATTCGAACCGGTTCACAACCCTACTTCTTACTACTAACATTTTAACATTAAGAAATTAAGAGAAGACTCACATGGCACAAAGTTATTCAGGTGGAGATGGAACGACTCCAAAGAGGTGGATCCTCTAGCACATCTGTAAACCGGAAGCTCTATGCCGCCCTTAGACACTGTTCCAGTCTGCAGGTAGAGTTGAACACCGGTTGGGTCTTGAATGCATTGCATGTGACGCTGCTGTTGCTCCCACATCTCCCAGGTGCGCTCGTAGTCGAGCAGGGGGACGCCCATGAATCTCGACCACCTGGACCGCTGAATTCTGTGAGCAACTGGTGTAAAAGGCGCCTGGTTTCCTTAACCCCTCTAGTTGTTCGGCGGCAGTGACTCTTGGGGTGCGATGCGTCGTACAGCCTCCTTTTCTGTCAACTGCAGCCCGTCTTCTTTAAATGCAAAGGTTTTGGCCCGAGTTAGTAAGGCCACGTCCTGACTATCCCAGGCAAATATACATGCCGAAATGCGCTGCATGAATATGCAGTGTAATGGGTGAGCATCTGTTGTACAAACAGAGGATATGCGCCTGATAAAATGCCAAATATCCAACTTCACAAGTAAATCCCGCCACGCAGCAAAAGATGCCTTTACTCGTCCAACTCCTGATGTGGCGCAACAGTCCCTGTCGACGTAAAGGAGGACTGGGGGCTCAACCCTAGCATTCGCATACCGTTGTATTAGTCCGCTTGCCATAAGGTCCAAGCCTTTTCCTTCGCTTGCTGTGAGCACCGTGTTTAAGACTTTGCCCACTTCGTTACCAACCGATGTGGCCCACAAAGCTGTCCCGGCTCCTGCACCTCCTAACTTCTTTGTAACCTTTGTAAATAAATGAATATAAAAGAATGTTAAATAAAATCTAAAAAAAGAAAAAGGAAACTTACATGCTAAGATTATCTCTCTTTATTTCCTTAGTGTAGAATTTCTTTAAGAAAGAATTTACTTTAATATCTATCATTTATTTCACAAGTTTGACAAGATTAACATTTTCAATGGCATTTTTAGGTCATAATGTAATTTAATGTCATTCGTTGTGTATCATCTGATTATTTTCACCTTCTTAGTCGAGTCCATTTTCAAAATTCTACCATACACAGATGTTATGGACGCCTTAACTTCGTCAATCCGCTGCAAAATGTCCTGGCTGTAAACTGCAAGAACCCACTTGTACGTTGGTATGCGTGTCAATGGTGGTGGTTGCTGAAGGCGAACTTGTGCTGTACCTGGTTTTCCAACAAAGCGGTCAAGTTCTGTCAGATATCTGACACTGTTTCTCAACCATGCCTCACTGTGCTGTTCCTGCAGCTGCCTCACTATTCGACATGCACTATTCCCAAGTGTTCTCTCCCGCAGCAAGCGAATAACTCTTACGTCGCAAGCATATCTACAACACAATTATGCATAATTATGTTTATACATAATTAAGTTTATACATAATTCATCACACATGATATTCTAATCACACAAAATCAGACCTGAAAATGACTTGCATATCATTTTAAAAAATCAAATTTTCATCTCACGTACAACGGAAAATGATAAAAACATTATATAAATATGCAAAATATTACACACTGCTTGTTTATGCTACACTAAATTTCATAAACCGGTAAAAGTAAAAATGCAAAAATCTTACTTTTGAGTAAGAATGGCCGGGAAAACCTCTCGGTGACCGATGTCTAACTGTTCTAGTATTGGAAGACCCCAAGACAGGTACCGCCTACCACACGAAGTGCAAGTTAGCGTCTCGATGACCATGCTGTAGTAGCCATCGAGGTCAAGCACCCGGCGAGCTCTTTTATGCATCCCCGCACCTGTAGGCCGCTTGCCTTGACACGCTGGTTGTGTACATTTCAAGATGACGCGCCACATTCGATAAGGCATCCAAACAAAAAGGCGAGAACCAAAGTAAGAGGCCGGTTTGGGTGGCTGATTGCAAATAAAAGGCGCCGGAGGTGGCTCAAACCACATTTTCAAAGGTGTTGCCAATTCTTACCGTCCTTTCTCATTAAAATGCAGCACACTTCGCGATCTCCACCGGTGATCGCACTTGGGGATAGTTTGCGCCCATAAACCAAGCAGCTCCACCTGCAGATTTCATATAAAAACTTAATTTCTTCTGTTATTCTGTCCCAAATTAAACTTATAGCTAACCTGTAATAACAAAAACGAAGGTTTTGATACCTAATTAGTATGTTCAATTTTAGTTACTTACGTCTTCGTGCTGCTTATCAAAAACTGGTAGGCGTCTCCGTTCCGGTGGAACAAGGCTCTCCTCGCCCAGAAGTAACTTTCTCTTCACTGAAGTTACAGAAACATTCTGAAGTGGCTGAACTGGATCACCCTATAAGGAAAATAAATGGGTATCCTTATCATGAAATATTTGAAAAGGCACGAAAAACAACCTTTATTTACTACACAATCATTTACAGGCCCAGACAATGTTCATTACTGAGCTGTCTTTTCTTTCTGTGCTATCTTCATCAACCTTTCATGACAAAAAATTATGATTTACCTCTGTAACTGACTTATTTTCGGTGCTGCTGGCTGAGATCGCCGTAGCAACAGGCCTCCTTTTACGCTCCACATTGACATTGGGACAAAATGCCACGCCTTCATGTACACGTTGACCTTCCTGCATAGGAAGTGAGAACATAGGCATTGGAGATCCAAGCCCTCAGCCAAATAGCAGTTACATTACTGTTGGCGAGTTTCTCTTGTGAGATATCGCCTGGACAAAAATTGTTTACGGACAAACGGACTAACAAAGCGATAGAAATAATCTTCAACCAATGTTGTTGTTGTAGCATACGAAAACTTTAAATACGTTGATAAAAATGTTTCACTATAATACATATTTAAATAACTCCTTTTGAATTAAAAGTATTCAGCATTTAGTTTTGCCCTCATTTAATTTTTTACTTACGTATTATAATCCATTCATCTAAGCAATTTCAAATAAACCCTGTTTGCGCCGGCCGGCGATTTTCTGCAAAATATCATTCCTGTGACATGCATTTCTATTAATTAAAACAAGTATTTTCAAGCAAAACACCCTTTGCCGAAGATAACATTTTCAACATACTTAAATAGACGCGAACCGTTCACCGTTATTCAAGAAAGGAAGTTGCAGGTAAAAAGTAGCACCAACACAAACATGTTCTTTTAACACAGATATTACAAGTCAACATTTACTTAATTGCTCTATTAAAATTCAATTCACGTCTATGGCACACTCGTGAGAAAATTCTACCATGCTTAAAATATCTTGAATTATGTAAAATTACCGAAGGGATCAGTTAATTTCTTAAATATAGGGTGAAGGGAAGCTAAGATGAAACAAATCTAGTTCTACTAACTTTTGAAATACTTTTTTAAATTCTTTTCACTAAAAGTATTTTTAAGGGGGGAGACATGCGAGGAATCTTACACTACAACATACTACATATTTTCGGATCTGTACTAGGTCCGTTGGCTGAATACGAGGCGGCGGTGAAACTGTCGACAGGGATGGGAGGCGAGGTATTTTCTTCGGTGTCATTTTAACAGCTGCCTATAATATTAATAATAATACATTACTCAAATGAAAAATTTTCACATTTTACAACATTTCGAAAAATTCAAAAATAACCATTCGTCGCACATCTCCACTACTTGGTCTTTTTATATTTAAAAATAAATTGAAATCGGTGGAACGGTGCCGGATATATGTTGAGTACAAACTCATTATAATTAAGTCAATTGCAAAAAAGTTCCTCAAAAATGGCAATTTTTGATAGGTCGCCATTTTAGCAATTTTTTGCTGATTTTGAAAATAAGACAATGTTGCACAACTTGAATGTATATATTTTCAGTATATAGGGTTGCGTATGCCCAGATTAAATAGTTTTGGAAAAATCGCGCTGAAACAAAACAGCACCTAAAGTGTGACACTGACAGACGGACGGACAGAGGGCAATACCATAGACCCCCTGGGCTCGGCCGTTGGGGTCTGAAGATGTCAGTTGGGACACGTATGGCCGAGCAACCCCAACATACAAACCATCCACTGGGAAGTTATCTAAACATGCAGGGCAAAAAATATTTTAGTTTCATTGATTTAGTGTGAAGGGACTTCACAGACAGTTTGATTCCCATTTTTGTTTTCCTGTTTGTTGAAAAAAAATCATTACTCACGTCCGCACTTTCGGTGATGTCTTGTTCATTGTCTTTCCACCATAACCCATAGTTTTTTGCACGAATCTTCATAGGGGCAGGTGCTATGGTGCGCACAGTCTAAAAATAAGTTCAATAAATTTTTACTAGTTTTGTGTGCAAATACTATGTGGATTTCTAGGAAATAAATGGGAAAAATTTTACAATTACGCAAGTTTACAATTTAATATAAATGATTTTTTTTGGAAATTGGCCTTAAAAGGAAAATAGTTATTTAATTATTATATTTATGATTTATTCTTTTAAATTTTCAAAGAAAACGACAATGGAAAAAAAATTACATGATAGCTACAAATACATTTTCTAGGTTCATCCAAGAGAACATTTTGTCCAGCTGCCTTCTTTGTTTCCGGACACTTTTCAACCTAGAGAAAAAGGTGCTTTAATAGACCCCTATAAACAAGTGGTAACTGTAAACTTTAAATTTAGAAGACAAGCCATAATCTTAACCGCGATCTGTTACATAAAAGATAAAAAATCGTCTGCTTACCAATTCATAAGCTGCATGCCATTTTTTCTGTCGTGGTGCCGGCCGGTTTCCCATACCCTTCGTCCAGTTTCCAGTCAGAGCAAAATTACGAAGACGCCTATGCCACTCGCTGTCAGACATGGCCTTATGCGTCTTTTTTTGGTTTCTCTTGAAATTCCATCTATAAGCGATATTACAGGATAACTGCTGTGAATAAATTATTTTTTATCATAAATAATTACCCAAGCTACTATGTTAAAATTAACAATAATATCATAATTAATTGATAAAATATGTAATCGGTGGAGTGTACAAATGAGGAAGTACACAATATCTGTTTTAAAGTTAAAAATTTTGTGACGATCCTTCAATTCTGTGGGAGATATAATCCAAGTATTTTATTTTGTTAGGTTGGACTACAACCCTTAAGCAATTGTGAATTTCAAAATTGCAGCTGGGCCAATGTTCTTGGGCTGACGTCACTCATTTACAGTACCAAGACTTTTTGGGTTCAATACTACTTATAATTAAGATATCTTACAAATAGATACAGAAATGTAGGCTTGAGTGTGTTAACAAACTCATTCCAGTATGTAGGGGTTGTGAAATTTCTGACGTTCAGCTGGGCCAATGTCCTTGGGCCGATAGGGCTCATTTACAGTACCGACTTTTGCTGGTTCCAATACTTCCTATATCTAAAGGATTTCTACAATAGATGCAGAAATGTAGGCTTGAGTGTGTTAAACTCATTCAACTGAGTAAGGATTGGGAAAAATTGTGAAGTTCAGCTGGGCCAATGTCCTTGGGCTGACATCGTTCATTTACAATACCAACACTTGTTGGCCAATATTACTTATAGTTAAGATATCTTACAAATAGATGCAGAAATGTAGGCTTGAGTGTGTTAACAAACTCATTCCAGTATGTAGGGGTTGTGAAATTTCTGACGTTCAGCTGGGCCAATGTCCTTGGGCCGATAGGGCTCATTTACAGTACCGACTTTTGCTGGTTCCAATACTTCCTATATATAAAGGATTTCAACAATAGATGCAGAAATGTAGCCTTGAGTGTGTTAAACTCATTCAACTGAGTAAGGATTGGGAAAAATTGTGAAGTTCAGCTGGGCCAATGTCCTTGGGCTGACATCGCTCATTTGCAATACCAACACTTGTTGGCTTCAATACTACTTATAGTTAAGATATCTTACAAATAGATGCAGAAATGTAGGTTTGAGTGTGTTAACAAACTCATTCCAGTATGTAGGGGTTGTGAAATTTCTGACGTTCAGCTGGGCCAATGTCCTTGGGCCGATAGGGCTCACTTACAATTCCGATCTTTGTTGGTTCCAATACTTCCTATATCTTAATAATAATAAATAAAAATAATAATAATAATAATAGTAATAATAATAACATTATTATTATTATTATTATTGTTATTATTGTGAAATTTCTGACGTTCAGCTGGGCCAATGTCCTTCGGCCGATAGGGCTCACTTACAATACCGATCTTTGTTGGTTCCAATACTTCCTATATCTTAAAGATTTCAACGATCGATCGCTGATCTACAATACCGATCCTTGTTCGTTCCAGTACTACGCATATATACAATAGGTTAACAATCGGTCGAGAAATGTAGGCTTGAGTGTGTTAACAAAAAAGGTATCGACAGGCGGACAGACGGCATGACGGGTGGACGGACGGACAGACAAACCCGAAGACAATAGTTTAAAATGGCTAGATACCCCCGCTTCACCCCCATTTTGTGGCCAATATGGAGGGCGTATTATGTAGGGTAAGATGTAAGTCCATTCTTGCAAAAAAAAAAAAAAAACACGAGAAAAAAGGGAGAGAAGATGTCACTGTGATTGTCACGTACGCATAAAATTATGGTTGGACGATAATACAATTGAAACCAATAATGCATGTAAATTACTTTTCGAAAGAAAACAAAGTTACCATTAAAGTGCTACAAGGTATTATGTATATAACAGTTTACCTTTAAGAGATGTCAATGGTCTGATCTTTTCATATAAATCCCGTTCCCTTTTCTTGACAATTGTTTACAATGTTCCTAATGAAGGTGAAGGCCGCTGTCTTCCCGTCATCAAAAAATACAATACCATTCAGATGCTGCTGCCACCTGGTGATTGTGGTGCTGTTGCTATACAACGGTCTCATACATGACGTTTCGTTTCTCCTATCTGTTTCGTTTTATATTGTTTCATTTCATTCCGTTTCATTTCATCATCAACATAGGGAAGTGCATTTGCCGAGATGTTTCATTTCATGTTTCGTTTTTTGACGATCACCCTTAATAATTGGTCGATGAGATAGTAGACGAACATACGGATTGGAGAGTAGAGGCTGGGGAACATTCGGCGTGGTCGGTGGGGGAAGATTGGGGGAGAATGGGAACTTCTTCCTCAGACTTCCCCCAAGATGTATATTGCAATAACGCACCCAAATAATTCACCCTGAACGTCAAAAAATTATATTATTTTTCTTTGAACTTTATGAAAATGTCATATATTTTCTTTGCATTTTTTGATTTTCGAGCTATTTGTACTTTGTTATCTTTGAAAAAGAGAAGGAATGAAAATAACAATTTTTCTTCGCTCTTTTATTAAATCTTTTGCTTCATAAATGAATTCATTAATGCTCCTCACATGCCCTGCACTGTCTCCCTTCCCTCATTCTAATGACCGCGTCCACACACCCCTCCCCACCACCACCAATCGGTAACCATTATTTTTATTTTTTATTTTGATCAATTCATTTTAAATATCTTCTAATTCATGAACAAATTTTTTGTCTAGAATTGAAGAAACCGCTTATTACAAAAATGCACTTTTCTACGAAACACCACTTTTACAACCGTCTCCTTCCCTCAAACCATTACAAAAACTGCACAAATACCATGCGACCCATATTTCGATTTATTTTAAACATTTTACAAAATAGGTTAACATTACACAAAAATGACATTTATGACTCATGCAAACACAAAAGTTCTTGAAAATTATATCCCTTCGTTTAACGCAGAATAATTACTTTTTTTTCTTCTATACTCATAACTCATTCTTCTTTTGTTTTTATCTCTTTGTTTGGGCAAAACACATGATCTTTATGTTGGCTATGGCCAGTCGCATAATTCCGTGGCTCCCCACACCTGCCTTATCGAATCCCTGCCTTTTTCCGGCAATATCGGGAAACAAGCCCTTTTCCTCTGCCTTTCTTTTACGCCACGCAGTAGTGCGAGAAGCTAACGGACTTTCAGGCAACGTTACTGGGGGCTGCCCTGATGGTTTCTGGAGTATAGGAACTTCATGGGCCTTCCTTTTATGTGAAACTACTTGCGGCGCCCGACTGACGAGGGACCCACTACAAATAAACGCGCCACTGCCAGGCTGTGGACAATCCACTGTCTTTCCTCCAGGTATCACCTAAAATCCATATTTATTTAGTTAATTCAAATAATCGAAAATAAAAAAGCGCATTTTTCACTTACACCTTAATAGTAGAAATGCACACATTTTTTATATATCAACGCACATAATTTGAATATTTTCAATGAAAACTTCTGACAATGAGCATTGGCAATTATAAATGCATCAACATTTATCACCTGTAATAAAAACGAAACACTGCAGTTAGCAAAAAAAAAAAAAAACAAAACAAAAAAGAAAATTTATTTATTAAACTTACAAATATTTGCACGCCATCTTTACCCGCCTGTATAGGCACCACCTGGGTTTGAGCAGGCTTGCTGGAAGTGACCACTGCTTCTGACAAATCGTGCATTTCCTATGACAAAGAAAACACTTGTGTATTAATAAAAAGTAATTTAAGAACAGATTCATTTGTTTGTTTTCAAATTTTGCAGGCAATGTCAAGTTAACGCAGACCTTACCATTAGAGTAAAAACAATTGCAAATTATTTGAAATGCAATGAAGTTATTTGTAAAATATACATTTTTGAAGAAAAAAATGACACCTTATTACACGTAATTAAAAACATAATCTGCATCATGCACATATGTAAACTGGTACAAACCACAGATGTGTCACCCGTTATCTTTGCTCTTGGCTGACATGGCAGCATATCTTCACCGCGCGGCTTGCTAACCGTGCTGGTGGGACGTCTCCTGTTTAGCCTACCAAGACCAGCCGTATTCTGCGGAGACTTGAATTCATGCTGCTGGTGCATGTAATGTTAATGAAAATTCGCCATTAAAACCATTTTATCTTAATATTAACTGAAAATGTATACTTATTCTCGTTGTCTTTTTTTAACATATTATATGTTTATTATTTACTAATATTGCTAATCCACCACCAGTTACGTACACTGGACCTGTCAAATACTAGAATAATAATTTTTCTTGTAATTTCTCGTAACCTTTATTTATCAGCGTAATATAAAAAACGCTTACGACATGTCGTGCGTTAGGTAAGCACTTTGGCTTTGGCAGTGTTTTTTTTGCCGTAGAGTAGGCTTCCGGAACATTAAGTCCCTGGTGCAACATCTTCTCCTCTTGACCCCTCATGCGCTTGTTATACCTATGTAAAAAATTAAAAAACGTGCAAAAGCTCTTTCGTTATATAGAAAAGTATCTTTCTTATTAAAATATGCGCTTAGTGCTACTTTCTATAACATGACTTAATATAAATTTTTCAATAATAATTTCTACAGAATATTTTACTGACCACTGCGTAAGCGTAGTTGCATTAAGTTCCGGTAACTGTAGAGTTGTGGCTTCCATTAGGGCTCCGTTGTCTAATATAAGCCGCCGGATCTTGCGGTAATCGCGCATTACCAAGTCCCATCTCGTGGTGGTTTTCTTCAATTTGGCATCCTTTTTTGGCGAGGGGTTTGCAGTGCACAGTTGGATGCAAATAGCTTCAACCAAACGAGATACACTTGGTTTCTGCGCTGGAGTTCCTCCTTCCCCTAGAACGGTTCTGAAAAATAACAAATGTCATGAAGCGTTACATGAAGCATAAACATCTTACAATTTTTTGCATAAAATTACTATCATCATTACAACTATTTACAATAACCATTAATATTATTATCTTTTATTCCTTTTTCATTATTATTCTCGTTTATTACTTTAACATTTCTATTACAAGTATCATAATTTTATGCACATGTTTTTATTCCCCTTTAAAAATTTTGTATTCACCTCCTTAAACTCTCAACACCAGGTGCAACATTTGACTTGGACACCTTGAAACGTCCTTTTATTAGGCGGTCTTGAAATCGTCTCGCATACACTATCTTTTCTTTGTCCCGCTGGTCCAACAGTCGCCAGAGATCGATTATTGTTGCAACCAAGTCATCACTTATTGCAACCACCTCTTCGTCTCTTAGAGTGCAGAGCGTTGCCGCCAACTGCATCAATCTTCCCCACCCAGCTACATTTTCTGAGTCAACAGAAATCTAAAAAAAACATAAAAACATTTTCGTATAATTTTATAAGTGCTAAATTTACCTACATTATCGAGACTTATAAGCCAATTGGCCGGTAACAGGCCTTAGCCTTCATACCGTGAAAACTTCCGAACAAAGGGCCCCGCACGCCTAAGCCGCCCGCCCCCCTCCGCCCTATATTTACACTGGCTTTACAACTCGAGGGAGGGCAAGCTGCATCAGCTCATATTCAATTATCGATTTCTTTTAATTTAAAATTTGTAAAAACACACAGAGAATAGAATTTCTTACCTCATTCGCCATGCCTGTAGGCCTGCCATTTCTACTGCTGTCGCCAGGTATCTCTATACGAGAACATGAAGGGTTCACTTCGCCCGAAACTTGCACCACGAACTCGCCGCCAACTACATCTGCCGCTAATACGGTGTCCAGCTGTACTCCTGCATCGCTTAGGGCATCTGTAATTACATCAGCGGTGCTCTCGCTACTCTCTCCTTTCAATGCCGGAGCCATCTAAACACATTATTTTTGTAAATATGAGAAAGCTACGAACATGCAAATTACTTCTACTTTTATTATTTGAATTTCTGGAACCTCATTTCGCCAGCAAAAATGTTAAACACCTGATAAAAATTAAAACGCAAAAATAATTCCTTCAATTGGTTATTTCTTGAATAATATATTATAAACAACACAGCTTCAATGCGTCCTAAATGCCGAGTAGTGTTTGGTTTTTAAACAAGAACACGAAATTGAAGGCGAAAATAAAAAGTGTCATGCACACTTTCATCTCAAGTTCTACTAAAGTCCCACGTTTCGTGGCCCAAGAGCCCGTAGTGCCAGAGTAAGACATGACACAAGAATTCCTATCACTGTCAAGAAAAAAAGATACACATGGCTGCTCGCACAAATTCAAAAACTCCTTTCAAGCCAAAGGCTTGTCAAGTGTTAAATATACTATTTTTTTACCTCTTCTGTACGAGGAGTCTTATTCTGAAGCTGTGGCACTGCGACTTCAGCAGCGGTAACTTCATGAAGCTGCTGATGGGGCGGAGGCAAAAATCTGATCTCCTCTGTTTCTGCTTCGTCTTCTTCAAATCCTTCATCAGCCACATTAGCCTCCCCCTCTTCCTCCTCTTCCTCTTCTTCCCGGTCGGAGTCACATTTGTCAGCCTGCATCTCGTCTAGAGGCATTCCAGTTTGGCGGAATAGATACTCAACGCCAATAGCCTCGCCTGTCATTTATCAACAAAAGAGCTCAGCATTCTTAGAGTCTACCCTTTATTAATGTTGACACTTGAATATAAATTAACAACATTACAGACACAGTATTAACAGTATTAAAAAAGAGAATAAAATAAAACCTGTATATTTTCCTGGGGGCTGGAAGTCTTCAACCTGCTTTACAGCAAATACTCGAACACTAAGATTGTTCACTGCACTGATAAGACTTCCCTTGATACAACGCACGGATGACTGTCTACCAGCAACGGCATCTCTTGCTCTGTCCTCGTTCCACCTCGTAAGCCCTTCCAACAAAAATGTCTGGTAGGTCTCTGGCTTGGCCTGGTTACCTGCATGAGAAATCAAGCGTTAAAACAGGAACAGCTTTATTTTACAGTTTATATCTTCTATAACGTGAATGCGGAAAAAAGAAAGATGTTTTATTAACTCTTTGTTTTCACTGGTCCCAATAATTTCAGAATTTGAGCAGTGACCGTTACGTCTAAATGTTAAGCGAAAAAGAAAAAATATGAATATTTCTTTCTCCTTACTAGGATTGTCAGGTTTTACCGATTCAACGGTTTTACCGACTTTTTTATTTTTCAGTTCGGTATACCGGTTCGACTTTTTTTTGGTTTTATTAGTATTTATTATATTCAAATTGTTAAAATTTATATGTATGTTTTTATGTGAAAAAACACTATATTTTTGTTTTGTCTGTGTTATTGTACATTTATTGAATGCTCAGCCACACTATATACACAATACCGACAAAACAAGTTTAAAACTAGAGCCTCAGTAAGGTAGCATCCCCCGTGAAGCAGTAAAAATAAAATGCCTGAAAAGGTTACAGGTAAAAATTAACAATTTTTGACATCTTTCCTCACGTGAATTTTTGGCAGATTTCCAAAATAAAAACTTCAAATTATATTGTTTCAACACACATTCCGCAAGAAAAACTATAAATTCGAACCGGTTCACAACCCTACTTCTTACTACTAACATTTTAACATTAAGAAATTAAGAGAAGACTCACATGGCACAAAGTTATTCAGGTGGAGATGGAACGACTCCAAAGAGGTGGATCCTCTAGCACATCTGTAAACCGGAAGCTCTATGCCGCCCTTAGACACTGTTCCAGTCTGCAGGTAGAGTTGAACACCGGTTGGGTCTTGAATGCATTGCATGTGACGCTGCTGTTGCTCCCACATCTCCCAGGTGCGCTCGTAGTCGAGCAGGGGGGACGCCCATGAATCTCGACCACCTGGACCGCTGAATTCTGTGAGGAACTGGTGTAAAAGGCGCCTGGTTTCGTTAACCCCTCTAGTTGTTCGGCGGCAGTGACTCTTGGGGTGCGATGCGTCGTACAGCCTCCTTTTCTGTCAACTGCAGCCCGTCTTCTTTAAATGCAAAGGTTTTGGCCCGAGTTAGTAAGGCCACGTCCTGACTATCCCAGGCAAATATACATGCCGAAATGCGCTGCATGAATATGCAGTGTAATGGGTGAGCATCTGTTGTACAAACAGAGGATATGCGCCTGATAAAATGCCAAATATCCAACTTCACAAGTAAATCCCGCCACGCAGCAAAAGATGCCTTTACTCGTCCAACTCCTGATGTGGCGCAACAGTCCCTGTCGACGTAAAGGAGGACTGGGGGCTCAACCCTAGCATTCGCATACCGTTGTATTAGTCCGCTTGCCATAAGGTCCAAGCCTTTTCCTTCGCTTGCTGTGAGCACCGTGTTTAAGACTTGGCCCACTTCGTTACCAACCGATGTGGCCCACAAAGCTGTCCCGGCTCCTGCACCTCCTAACTTCTTTGTAACCTTTGTAAATAAATGAATATAAAAGAATGTTAAATAAAATCTAAAAAAAGAAAAAGGAAACTTACATGCTAAGATTATCTCTCTTTATTTCCTTAGTGTAGAATTTCTTTAAGAAAGAATTTACTTTAATATCTATCATTTATTTCACAAGTTTGACAAGATTAACATTTTCAATGGCATTTTTAGGTCATAATGTAATTTAATGTCATTCGTTGTGTATCATCTGATTATTTTCACCTTCTTAGTCGAGTCCATTTTCAAAATTCTACCATACACAGATGTTATGGACGCCTTAACTTCGTCAATCCGCTGCAAAATGTCCTGGCTGTAAACTGCAAGAACCCACTTGTACGTTGGTATGCGTGTCAATGGTGGTGGTTGCTGAAGGCGAACTTGTGCTGTACCTGGTTTTCCAACAAAGCGATCAAGTTCTGTCAGATATCTGACACTGTTTCTCAACCATGCCTCACTGTGCTGTTCCTGCAGCTGCCTCACTATTCGACATGCACTATTCCCAAGTGTTCTCTCCCGCAGCAAGCGAATAACTCTTACGTCGCAAGCATATCTACAACACAATTATGCATAATTATGTTTATACATAATTAAGTTTATACATAATTCATCACACATGATATTCTAATCACACAAAATCAGACCTGAAAATGACTTGCATATCATTTTAAAAAATCAAATTTTCATCTCACGTACAACGGAAAATGATAAAAACATTATATAAATATGCAAAACATTACACACTGCTTGTTTATGCTACACTAAATTTCATAAACCGGTAAAAGTAAAAATGCAAAAATCTTACTTTTGAGTAAGAATGGCCGGGAAAACCTCTCGGTGACCGATGTCTAACTGTTCTAGTATTGGAAGACCCCAAGACAGGTACCGCCTACCACACGAAGTGCAAGTTAGCGTCTCGGTGACCATGCTGTAGTAGCCATCGAGGTCAAGCACCCGGCGAGCTCTTTTATGCATCCCCGCACCTGTAGGCCGCTTGCCTTGACACGCTGGTTGTGTACATTTCAAGATGACGCGCCACATTCGATAAGGCATCCAAACAAAAAGGCGAGAACCAAAGTAAGAGGCCGGTTTGGGTGGCTGATTGCAAATAAAAGGCGCCGGAGGTGGCTCAAACCACATTTTCAAAGGTGTTGCCAATTCTTACCGTCCTTTCTCATTAAAATGCAGCACACTTCGCGATATCCACCGGTGATCGCACTTGGGGATAGTTTGCGCCCATAAACCAAGCAGCTCCACCTGCAGATTTCATATAAAAACTTAATTTCTTCTGTTATTCTGTCCCAAATTAAACTTATAGCTAACCTGTAATAACAAAAACGAAGGTTTTGATACCTAATTAGTATGTTCAATTTTAGTTACTTACGTCTTCGTGCTGCTTATCAAAAACTGGTAGGCGTCTCCGTTCCGGTGGAACAAGGCTCTCCTCGCCCAGAAGTAACTTTCTCTTCACTGAAGTTACAGAAACATTCTGAAGTGGCTGAACTGGATCACCCTATAAGGAAAATAAATGGGTATCCTTATCATGAAATATTTGAAAAGGCACGAAAAACAACCTTTATTTACTACACAATCATTTACAGGCCCAGACAATGTTCATTACTGAGATGTCTTTTCTTTCTGTGCTATCTTCATCAACCTTTCATGACAAAAAAATTATGATTTACCTCTGTAACTGACTTATTTTCGGTGCTGCTGGCTGAGATCGCCGTAGCAACAGGCCTCCTTTTACGCTCCACATTGACATTGGGACAAAATGCCACGCCTTCATGTACACGTTGACCTTCCTGCATAGGAAGTGAGAACATAGGCATTGGAGATCCAAGCCCTCAGCCAAATAGCAGTTACATTACTGTTGGCGAGTTTCTCTTGTGAGATATCGCCTGGACAAAAATTGTTTACGGACAAACGGACTAACAAAGCGATAGAAATAATCTTCAACCAATGTTGTTGTTGTAGCATACGAAAACTTTAAATACGTTGATAAAAATGTTTCACTGTAATACATATTTAAATAACTCCTTTTGAATTAAAAGTATTCAGCATTTAGTTTTGCCCTCATTTAATTTTTTACTTACGTATTATAATCCATTCATCTAAGCAATTTCAAATAAACCCTGTTTGCGCCGGCCGGCGATTTTCTGCAAAATATCATTCCTGTGACATGCATTTCTATTAATTAAAACAAGCATTTTCAAGCAAAACACCCTTTGCCGAAGATAACATTTTCAACATACTTAAATATTTTTGAAAATAAACTCACTTAATGTCACAGACGCGAACCGTTCACCGTTATTCAAGAAAGGAAGTTGCAGGTAAAATGTAGCACCAACACAAACATGTTCTTTTAGCACAGATATTACAAGTCAACATTTACTTAATTGCTCTATTAAAATTCAATTCACGTCTATGGCACACTCGTGAGAAAATTCTATCATGCTTAAAATATCTTGAATTATGTAAAATTACCGAAGGGATCAGTTAATTTCTTAAATATAGGGTGAAGGGAAGCTAAGATGAAACAAATCTAGTTCTACTAACTTTTGAAATATTTTTTAAAATTCTTTTCACTAAAAATATTTTTAAGGGGGGAGACATGCGAGGAATCTTACACTACAACATACTACATATTTTCGGATCTGTACTAGGTCCGTTGGCTGAATACGAGGCGGCGGTGAAACTGTCGACAGGGATGGGAGGCGAGGTATTTTCTTCGGTGTCATTTTAACAGCTGCCTATAATATTAATAATAATACATTACTCAAATGAAAAATTTTCACATTTTACAACATTTCGAAAAATTCAAAAATAACCATTCGTCGCACATCTCCACTACTTGGTTTTTTTATATTTAAAAATAAATTGAAATCGGTGGAACGGTGCCGGATATATGTTGAGTACAACCTCATTATAATTAAGTCAATTGCAAAAAAGTTCCTCAAAAATGGCAATTTTTGATAGGTCGCCATTTTAGCAATTTTTTGCTGATTTTGAAAATAAGACAATGTTGCACAACTTGAATGTATATATTTTCAGTATATAGGGTTGCGTATGCCCAGATTAAATAGTTTTGGAAAAATCGCGCTAAAACAAAACCTAAAGTGTGACACTGACAGACGGACGGACAGAGGGCAATACCATAGACCCCTGGGCTCGGCCGTTGGGGTCTGAAGATGTCAGTTGGGACACGTATGGCCGAGCAACCCCAACATACAAACCATCCACTGGGAAGTTATCTAAACATGCAGGGCAAAAAATATTTTAGTTTCACTGATTTAGTGTGAAGGGACTTCACAGACAGTTTGATTCCCGTTTTTGTTTTCCTGTTTGTTGAAAAAAAAATCATTACTCACGTCCGCACTTTCGGTGATTTCTTGTTCATTGTCTTTCCACCATAACCCATAGTTTTTTGCACGAATCTTCATAGGGGCAGGTGTTATGGTGCGCACAGTCTAAAAATAAGTTCAATAAATTTTTACTAGTTTTGTGTGCAAATACTCTGTGGATTTCTAGGAAATAAATGGGAAAAATTTTACAATTACGCAAGTTTACAATTTAATATAAATGATTTTTTTTTTGGAAATTGGCCTTAAAAGGAAAATAGTTATTTAATTATTATATTTGAGATTTATTCTTTTAAATTTTCAAAGAAAACGACAATGGAAAAAAACTTACATGATAGCTACAAATACATTTTCTAGGTTCATCCAAGAGAACATTTTGTCCAGCTGCCTTCTTTGTTTCCGGACACTTTTCAACCTAGAGAAAAAGGTGCTTTAATAGACCCCTATAAACAAGTGGTAACTGTAAACTTTAAATTTAGAAGACAAGCCATGATCTTAACCGCGATCTGTTACATAAAAGATAAAAAATCGTCTGCTTACCAATTCATAAGCTGCATGCCATTTTTTCTGTCGTGGTGCCGGCCGGTTTCCCATACCCTTCGTCCAGTTTCCAGTCAGAGCAAAATTACGAAGACGCCTATGCCACTCGCTGTCAGACATGGCCTTATGCGTCTTTTTTTGGTTTCTCTTGAAATTCCATCTATAAGCGATATTACAGGATAACTGCTGTGAATAAATTATTTTTTATCATAAATAATTACCCAAGCTATTATGTTAAAATTAACAATAATATCATAATTAATTGATAAAATATGTAATCGGTGGAGTGTACAAATGAGGAAGTACACAATATCTGTTTTAAAGTTAAAAATTTTGTGACGATCCTTCAATTCTGTGGGAGATATAATCCAAGTATTTTATTTTGTTAGGTTGGACTACAACCCTTAAGCAATTGTGAATTTCAAAATTGCAGCTGGGCCAATGTCCTTGGGCTGACATCGCTCATTTACAATACCAACACTTGTTGGCCAATACTACTTATAGTTAAGATATCTTACAAATAGATGCAGAAATGTAGGCTTGAGTGTGTTAACAAACTCATTCCAGTATGTAGGGGTTGTGAAATTTCTGACGTTCAGCTGGGCCAATGTCCTTGGGCCGATAGGGCTCACTTACAATTCCGATCTTTGTTGGTTCCAATACTTCCTATATCTTAATAATAATGAATAAAAATAATAATAATAATAATAGTAATAATAATAACATTATTATTATTATTATTGTTATTATTGTGAAATTTCTGACGTTCAGCTGGGCCAATGTCCTTGGGCCGATAGGGCTCACTTACAATACCGATCTTTGTTGGTTCCAATACTTCCTATATCTTAAAGATTTCAACGATCGATCGCTGATTTACAATACCGATCCTTGTTCGTTCCAGTACTACGCATATATACAATATGTTAACAATCGGTCGAGAAATGTAGGCTTGAGTGTGTTAACAAAAAAGGTATCGACAGGCGGACAGACGGCATGACGGGTGGACGGACGGACAGACAAACCCGAAGACAATAGTTTAAAATGGCTAGATACCCCCGCTTCACCCCCATTTTGTGGCCAATATGGAGGGCGTATTATGTAGGGTAAGATGTAAGTCCATTCTTGCAAAAGAAAAAAAAAAAACACGAGAAAAAAGGGAGAGAAGATGTCACTGTGATTGTCACGTACGCATAAAATTATGGTTGGACGATAATACAATTGAAACCAATAATGCATGTAAATTACTTTTCGAAAGAAAACAAAGTTACCATTAAAGTGCTACAAGGTATTATTTATATAACAGTTTACCTTTAAGAGATGTCAATGGTCTGATCTTTTCATATAAATCCCGTTCCCTTTTCTTGACAATTGTTTACAATGTTCCTAATGAAGGTGAAGGCCGCTGTCTTCCCGTCATCAAAAAATACAATACCATTCAGATGCTGCTGCTACCTGGTGATTGTGGTGCTGTTGCTATACAACGGTCTCATACACGGCGTTTCGTTTCTCCTATCTGTTTCGTTTTATATTGTTTCATTTCATTCCTTTTCATTTCATCAACATAGGGAAGTGCATTTGCCGAGATGTTTCATTTCATGTTTCTTTTTTTGACGATCACCCTTAATAATTGGTCGATGAGATACTAGAGGAACATACGGATTGGAGAGCTATTCCGTCCTTCACCAGAATGCTTGTGAAAACATGCCATATAAGGCTATAATGCACACATTCATGTCTGGTCCAAAACCCCCCAAGATATAGTAGTGGGAAAATGAGGGTTCTAATCCTTCTTTAACAAATGTAGTTTTTGAAAACATATTAAGTATAAAATAGGTTATAGCATTTTACTATGCTACTTATTCGAACACGCTGAAGTGATAGTAGTGGGAAAATGAGGGTTCTAAACCAACTTTAACAAATGCAGTTTTTGAAAACATATTAGGTATAAAATAGATTTTAGCATTTTACCATGTTACTTATTCGAACACGCTGAAGTCATAGTAGTGGGAAAATGAGGGTTCTAAACCAACTTTAACAAATGTAGTTCTTGAAAACATATTAGGTATAAAATAGATTTTAGCATTTTACCATGTTACTTATTCGAACACTCTGAAGTCATAGTAGTGGGAAAATGAGGGTTATAAACCAACGTTAACAAATTAAGTTTTTGAAAACATATTAGGCATAACATAGGTTTGGCATTTTACCATGCTACCTTATTCGAACGCTCCGAGGTCACAGTAGTGGATAAATCAGGGTTCTAAACCAACTTTAGGAAATTTAGTTTTTGAAAAAATATTATGCCATGGTACGCAAGAAAATTTGAAATCCTTTGTTACGCATGTTTATTTGTTACATATTTTTCCTTTAGTTAGTTATGTAGGAAGACCGCGCCCATTCGAGCATTTGTTCGAATGGCAAGCCCCCATTCAAACAGGTGTTCGAATAGCAAGCCCATTCAAAGATGTGTTCGAATGGCAAGCCCATTCCAAAGCCATATTCGAATTATTTTTAATATATGTAAATGACATCAGTAGGAAGTTGAACAATGTAAAAATTGATTGCTTTTTAGGAATACAATTGATAAATTATATATTTTATGCAGATAATTTGGTAAGCTTAACACCACCCAGATAGCAGACAAACGTAGGGCGTACGTAGGACTCCGTAGAGTCAATATACGAACCGTAGGCATAGGTTTTCGTACGTCGGTCCTATGTAGGTCCTACGATTCTTACCCTACGTAGGTCGGCCTCGGGTGGTCCAACGGAGGCACTATATTGTAAGCCTATCATAGATTTTGAGCACAATATCGCTCACCGAAAATGCCGCCATTTTAATGAGGTTGAGTGAAAATACCAGATTGAGTAGGTTCAAATTACATTTTGAAAAGGCGCGATGTGTTCTTTCTTATCATAGTAGAGAAGTAGACGTGGAACTGATCTTTGCCCCAGTTTCAATGTCCAGAAGATTTTTTAATTAATGATAATTTTTTGACTAATTAATAATAATAGTTAATAATTAATAACTATGTCGGGCCTATATAGGAAAGTTACATCCGGCCTACGTAGGTCAAGCATATGCAACGTATTGACAAACTATATTGGGTCAACGTAGGGCCTATTTGTCGGGCCTACGTAAGGCCGATGAGCAAAACTACGTCGGGCCTACGTAGGCAACTTACATTGGGCCTACGTAGACCGTAGCCAAAAACGACGTTGGCACTACATAGGCACTAGGCACTACTAAGAAGTTAGTGAATGTATGTTACGATTATGGTATTAATTTAGACATATCTTTTAATGAAACAAGGACGAAATGTGTCATATTTAGAAATAATAACGATAAAGACATCAAATACAAAATAATAACTTGGATGGGACATCACCAAATAATGTATTGTAACATGCAAAAATACCTAGGCCATATTTTTTGTGATGATCTTAGTGATGATGAGGATATTATGCGAAGAACTAGAGCTATATACTCTAAGGGGGGGGGGGTAATGAAAAACCAATAAATTCAATAATTGTTAAGAAGATGTAAATATTAAAACATATGTCAGTAACTTTTATACATCCCAGTTGTGGCCGTGTTATAGGAAAGGGAATATGCATCAGTTCAAAATTGCTTATAATAATATTTTTCATGTTTTTTTTTTCTCAATTTACATAGAAGATCTAGTATATTATTCGAAATGGAATTACGTAATATTAGATAATATAATGAAGTTATGGATATATATATATATATATATATATATATATATATATATATATATATATATATTAAAGTACACACAGAAGGTTACTTGAATCAGAAAATGCAATTCTACAATCATTACGCACCACTGATATCACAAGAAAGTCTAATTTAATGCGCCAATGGTATAATGTGTCGTATAAAGCTGATGTTTAGTAAACATGTTCATAAAGTATGTATTACTGAAAGGTATTGTGAAGATCCAAAATATGGACCTTGAGTCTGAATCAAAGCGATATATAAATAAATAAAAATATAACGAATCGTCAATTAAATTTTGGAGATAAAAAATTGGATTATTGATCTCAAAAACACCGACATAATTTTCGAGCTTAGGAACTGCTTCTTTTTTGTGCAGTGAAATAAATTTAAAGAAAGAATCTGTGTATAAGCCAGCCATTCTTTCATTCATAGATGTTTGCTTCTTAATTTTAGGTATAAGAATAGACTGGTATTTTGACATCAAAAATTAATTTATGAGATCAAAAAATATTTTCCGATTTCAAATTACCCATTAAAATTCTGAAATATTGTTGTTTAAAATAAATTCTTGAAATCAATAAAAAGAAAATAAATTGCTGTCCTCAAATATGTCATTTTTGCTACCAGGAATTAAACTTAAATCATTTTGATATCAATAAATATTTTTTGATCTCCCTAAGTATTCATTGATTTCAAGAATTGTTTTTTGAGATGAAAACGTAGAACCCTTACCATATGTCACTCAGTGTTAAGGCATTTACAGCTTTTTCGTTAAAACAATAGCATTGTATAGGATTTCCAGTAAACCTATTCAGATTCCCGCGCTTCACGATAATCTCGTTGATGTTAACCAATCAAAGTACGTCTTTATGTCGGTATTGTTTTCTACAATGCTATTAAGGGTATTCACAGAAGAATTTATGCCGTGTACTGCACCTATAGTCATCCCAATAATAATCACGGCGTAAAACGATGCAGTCTTTGTCAGCAGGGTCACTTGGATTTGGTTGGCCAGGTCTCCAGTTAGAATACGTAGCATCGATGCTCTGATTGGTTGTGTACCACCTGTAAGTACCTTCTTCTCCCTGGTCAGTAGCCGCTAGCCAAAACACCGAAATGTCGCCTGGCTCAGCTACATAAATAAAAACATCTTATGTACATGCATACCACAAAGTCATTTTCTTTTTGAAATGAGACGTAAAGGGAGATTTTTATGATCCAGTCCACCGAGGTGGCTTAGGTAAAGCAATAAGCCTCTCCACCCCCACCCCCATCCCAACCGACAACCTCACAACCGCTTCGGATTATAACCATGTGCAACCGGGTCACTGAACCGAAGTTGTATCAAACTGATCCTATTTGAAATTATTGATATTTTTAAATATAAACTAATTGTGCGCTTTTCAGGTTATTTTACAATTATATTTTGAGGTCACTGTATGGCTCTGTAAGTTTTAATAATAATAATATCAATAATAGTAATTAATGATGAGAATATATAAAATAATAAAATAATAACAATATTCTCACAAAATAATATGACAATAATGATAATAATTATATAAATAGTTAACTATAAATCAATTGATTTAATGTAATTGTTTCATGGTAGCATACATCGCCACCAATACAGTAACGCATGCTTCTATATCACTGAATGAGATGATTCTTAACATACATATCTTTTACATATTTTTGATCAATACCTAAATCTCGCAGAAATCGATTTTCCACGTCATCAGAGACGTCAGCAATATGGCCGCCATGGGCTTGGCAATAGGTCTGTGCCTCTGCAAATGTCTCCAGGTGCTCTAACTTCCGGTAGCAGGAGTCACGGAAAAACTCTTCGCATATAGAATCTGTCAAACATGCAGTGATTTTTATTGAATTGCTGGTTACGGGTATTAATGTTGTTGAGTTGTTATATGTAAATACGTTTGCGTCACCAGTGTATCTATTATTGAATGACTGGTGACATTCATTGTTGATGTTATGGTGTCTTGTCAGGCAGATCAGGCAGAGACAATGTAGGCCGTCTAGTTCTCAAATATTTATGCACTGTGTAATATATTATATATGGGGCGGATCAGTTGTCTTTCTTATGCCTCTATGATAATGTAAATCATAAATTAAACTGGTGTAACTAAAATGTGCATGGAGTAACCTGAAAAACGCTTTATAAGGTGTAATGGTATTTCCTCCAGTTCTGCAGTTTAGGTATTTTGCTGATTCGTGGTGAAAACGATAATTCTCCGATAAAATGTATGGCTCTCTTATTGCTTATATGCTACAACTATGACGTCATAATCAGTGTCTGTGACACCAATCATAGCTTCTTCAGCCAAGCGAAGAGGTCTATTATTGCTTATGACATTAGTGTCTGTGACGTCAATCGTAACCTGACGAAAAGGTAAAAACTATCCTTAATGTTTAGAACCTTGATCAGATGAAAACATTAAAAAAATTCAGTTTTAATTACGTCTTTTTTAACATTGTGTTATCATTAAGACAGATACCGGAAACAGAAGTCATAAAAGAGAAAAATGCATGTCTAAAAAGTGGGTAATTTTGAACTCTGACGCGGTCCACGATGAGTGGCAAATTTGTTTAAAAAAGGGAGTAAGTATCATTGAGCACTCCGCGCCTCCATCGGAAAGGGGGTTCCCCCATGTTTTATTAAAAAGGGGGCTGTTATTTCAAAATCAGTACTACTCATTTAGGGGATTGTTTTTTAAAAGCCATTGATTCGCATGGTGACCAGCTTTTGGAAATACATAGTGCTTATCATTTGTTTGCAGCTGTATCTGAACGAAATAACTCATGAATATTCATAGTAGTTTATATGTATTTGTAAATTCCTATTCACAAGGCGTTCAATGTAAAAAGGAAGTATTGAAAACCTAGCCTTTGCAATGCAAGAATAAAGAAGGTAACCCAAATATAATATCCCAACTTCATATTCATAGTAGTTTATATGTATTTGTAAATTCCTATTCACAAGGCGTTCAATGTAAAAAGGAAGTATTGAAAACCTAGCCTTTGCAATGCAAGAATAAAGAAGGTAACCCAAATATAATATCCCAACTTTCGTTAAACGTTTTTCAAGGTATCGTATTCACAAGACCAGCTAATACGAGAGTAATAAGAATAATTTTTTAAGTCCATTTATATTCTCCAATGATCATTCTAGCGACTTAATGAATCGTATTGTTGTATTATTGTATCATTGTATTATAAATCTACCCTTGACCCAATTTAATTTCCTTCATTTCTCTATCTTGGTACGGAGAAATGGTTCTTACGTATCATCGCTTGTGTTTTCTGCTAAAACTGCATTTATTTTTTTTTTGTCTCATATTCAGCTTATTCATTTGCAGTCAAAACGCACTATTCTTGCGCCTTTTAATTGGAACTTCGGTCACGTCAGTTTTGCAGTAACAATGATCGACGTCTTTTTGGGTTGTAAAATGGCTGCTGCTTGGTCATGACGTCCATACAACCATATTTGTAACTTTAAAACATCATTTTATGTTGGCAATCATCAAATAATTTGCTGATGCCGTTCTGTTGCGTTCATGTGCTGTAATCAATGCTTCGTGATTCTAAACAGGTTGTTTCCATATTTTAATTTATAATTTTATTGGGAAATTCAAAGTAAAGTTTACTAAAGGCTTTGGATTCTTGAAGATCGGCAAACATTCTTAAAATGTCGGATGTTGAACAAACTATACATTTTACGGTAAAAACAATGTTTATGTTTATGGATATATTTTGCAATATCTTACATTTCCACAACTTTTTACTGAACTAACACGTCTCTTTCAGATCCATATGCAACAAAAAAAATACAGGACGATGGGCCATGTAACTGTTTTGTTAACTATGTCACAGGTAGATTTGCTAAACACAGGGATAGGTATTTTTTAGTTAAAAGATGACAAAACAAGCGGCTGAGTGATGCTGAGAAAGAGGAATGGAACGAGCTATTGGATTCTCAAGTTCCAGTATCCTTTTCAACTAAAATTCGACGTAGAAATCCGACTTCTTACCCACGTTAAAAATCCGACATCGCTTCCATTTCATATAAAACCAAAATCGGCACGTCAGTTCAAAGTTAGAAGCGTCAACCAGCTGTCTGTCTGATGTCATGTTTGTTGTGTTGGAAATAAAATATTCATATAAAAATCAAATATTTCGCTATTTTTGTATTTATTTCTTCAGCAATTTCAAAGTAGAACAAATAAAACATTTACTATTTCACCTAGAAAACATCAAAATAAATAAATATTCTGGCTATACAAATATGTATGCTTACTGTTTACAGATATCAACGCTGCCACGCCCTGAAATACTTCAATACCATTGGACCATTTTAGCACCTCACAGAGACTCCGGTGCTGTATAAAGTTTACAGCAGCACAACCATGGAAACGTACACATTGATGTGCACACTCTGTCACAGATCTTGCTGTTTCCTCAGCAACAGTTTCTCCTATTACAATTTTATTCTCGAGTTTATAAAATATATCCTTATCATCATCTGCATTAGAAAACATTGAACTGCACAGGATGAAATAAAATAAAATACAAGCTTGCATGCTGCAAAGTAATTCTGATATTGTATGTTTCAATTACAGCAACTTCTTTCACGAGCCCTGTCCTCGTATGCCCTCCCTTACTTACAGCAACTACTTTTACAACGGCTGTCACTTTATACCCTTACTTAATTACAGTCTGATTGTCGATAATATTAACCTTTGTTTAAAATTCATAAAGCTGACATGTTCTTTTTTTATTTTTGCCACCTCAGCTTTGTAGTGGGCGGAGAGGGAGGGGAGTTGGGAGGGTGAAAGGAGTTGAAGGAGTTCCAATTAAAAAAAAAACATTCTAGTAGAGAGTTTACCAGTCAAACGGTTTCCTTTTTCAACATAACAATCTATTTTTCGGATTTAATTGAGAAGAAGTTGCACTCTTTGACCACCTTGGATTTGCCAATGTCTCCATTTCTCTCCTTTGTTGAACTTGATTGGATGGAGGAATGAGGAGGGGCAAAAGTATAGATGAGGCAGGCTAGTCATTTAGTGTTGGAATACTGATTTCTGGATTCGCCACTGCTCTGCGTCCACTTGTATTATACCTTTTTTACTGAAATGGTATCAGATATTTATTCCTTTTGTCTATGATTCACCAGTCTTCGCATGATTCGATGGTATCAAATATTTATTCGTTTTTAATGATTCACTAGTCTGCGCAAGCCTAGATGATATCAAATATTCATTTATTTTGTTTATTATTGAAACTGCTTTTTCACATTTATTGTGGGTTAAAATGACCTGAGATGTTTATTTAACTAGTTTATACATATCGTGATTGACGTTGGACATTGTCATATTTCCTAGTAATTTCAGTGATTTTCTAATGAAGACTATAAAAATCTCATAAATTTATTGTGCACAATTTCAATATATAATTCTATCCGTTTTAATATTTTATGGCTTCTGTGTCAATGTAAATACAACAGTAATTCTATCACACAGTACAGAAAGTTTCTGTGTCACAGACTCAATCGCTTTTAAGTATTTCCTTTCAAAGTGTTTTAGTATTTTCGTTTTAAGTATTTTAATAGTTTCCTTTGAAGTGTTTTATTATTTTTGTTTTGTTTTATAGTATTTTCGTTTTAAAATATTTATGATTTTTGTTTTAAATATTGTTTTAATATTTTTGTGTTTAAATTTGTAGACAATAAATAGAAAATAAACAAATAGCTGAAATAAATAATAAGTAAAATGTCAACACAACTTACCCGATATATGAATCGCTTCGTAAATGGGTCAACTTTTACGAAAGAACAGAAATGATTACATTGATTTTTTAATTGGAAAATCCTAAATCAGACATTAAAATGGTGCGTAGCAGCCATTTCTTCTCCAAATCATAGACGATATTTAGCTTATCGACTTTACATTATGCTGCACTGAGTTCCTACTTGGACGCCCTGTATGAACATTGTGTGGCTTATTGAATAGGAAAGCGAAGGGTTATATTGAAAAAAGAGAACCAAACATTTTATGGAATATGTTCCATGAAGCAGTACCTATACAAATACCCCACAAGGGTTTATGACAGCAAAACAGTTCTGAGGTAGCAAGGTAAGAATACGTATAAAACAAAGAAGTGTTTTGAAAAATCAATGTGGTAAATAAAAGATACTTTAGCATTTAAATTTTCGTCAAAAGTACACTGATTCGATTATATAATTATTTCTTGCTAAAGTTATTTACCAATGATATATAAGCGACTTCTCAGCCGCATCTTTACCTGTACACTGAAGAAGAAAAGCATTATAAAGATCTTCTGTGTTTTAGAGGTTAACCTGCTATTTCAAGCCTATTCCAATGAAGAAAAAACATTTTACATTTTATGACGTCATGTTGTAATTATGTCAGATTATATTCTTGTCCATTCGCATTCAAAAGTAATGTCTAAAATGAAAACCCTAATATTGGCATTTTCATGTGTTGATAAATGTAATTATTTTTGCCCTTAACAAAGAGTATCACAAACTCATTATTAACCGTTCTCAAGCAGTATGTTTTAGTAGCAAAAATACTGTATGAACTTCCGGTTATCTGATTTCTGTTTTTGTTATGTGCATATAAATATTAGCGAACTCTCATCCATTATAAATACAGGATTCAGGCTCATCTACTGTGGAATAATCTGACGTTTTGGTCGATTTCACGTACATCAAACACGTGATCGTAAAATTTGTTGTTTTCTGTTGATCTATTCATTTCTTGATTGTTAGGTATGTGTGCAGTACAGTGCACGACAGGTGATAGCAACAAGTTTATCCCAGGAGGTATTGGATGGGCTATTGAACATATTAACTCTTCAGATGTTCAATAGCAGATATTACAGATTTACTTAACATATTCTCAGTTGATAGCGACAAATAAAATCATATACAAAACAGCTTAAATTAATCATAATAGATTTTTTATCAATGTATACAAGTTTCGATGAAAAATACCCAATTTCAAATTTATGCACGATTTTTGGGGTATATAATTTGCTATACAACCTCTTAATAAGTTTTTGTCTTGCTTTCATATTTATTAAAGGAATGATCAGACAAAAAATATTAAAAATTGATTTCTTTAGACATGACCTTTCAGATTCCCCTTACAGTAAACCCTTAGAGGAATAATTGTACAAATTATTTTGCATGAATTACAACTATTTTAATACACTTCTAGCAAAGTGGCATGCTGTTCATTTTCAACTTTTCCTCTCTCCTTTCTACTTTTTTTGAATATATGCAAATCACACCATAAGCATGAGGTGCAACACATCTGAAGAATAAATGAATAAAAAGAAAAGAATCCTTAGAAAAAAGAATTACTGTAAAAAGAAAGAATCTGTTATAGTTCGATTTTGGGGTTATTGTTGTGAATTTTAGGGATATTTTTTATTCAAGAAAATCTCGATTGTGTTGTCTGAAGCTGTTTCAAAATTTAATAAGAAATATAAAAAAAAATTATTGAATTTATTTCCTTGTATGTTTGAACAAAGCTTTACAAATAATTGCAATTATTATTTTGGTAAAATATACTTGCTGCATTGGCATTTATTAAAACATCTGAATGTTGTTATGACGTAATTTGACGTTAAAGTTGTATTTTGACTTATATACTATCTCGATATTTATAATATTTAATCAAATTAAAAATAGAAGCATTAGGTATTTAAGTATTTATAACTAACACGTATTTAATCTCTTGTTTTTGAACATTTTTTTGAAAAATCTCTTTGAGTTAGGTGCCAGCTAGAATTTAAACAGATTTTACTCAGTAACATTTTATATGAAATAGATCACTATAAAATGTGATTTTGTTTATTTTTTGCAGAGCGAGATATTGTTATTTTTATTGTTATTATTTGTGTATTTTTCGTTTATACAATCATTAAGCATTTGTATTTTTAACCTGACAAGATAGAAAGGAATATGAGACAGTTGGCAATGTGGTGTTGTGGTGTGGTTGCTAATCTTCGTCAATAGGGCAAAACAATGTTGCTTCAAGACGAGAGAATGTTGTACCAATGAGGACTGCAAAGATACAGAAATATGCTAAAATAAATGGTATCTCTGTGAAAAGTAAATAGGCATCAAAATCCCGGAAGGGGCAGGGTGCACACGTACCAGCTGGTTATCATGTGTATCCATGACTATTTAAAACGACTTCTAATAACGGAACGCCAATTTTGAAATAATACCTCCTTTTTCAATCAAACGCGTAGGGCAGTGTGGAAAGAAACCCACAGCCCTTTTATGGCAAACAAGAATCACTGAATGGAAATTTCTCACTCTTTTTAAATGTAATAAGCATTCTGTGTGGACTTTGTTCACAATTAGTCCTCTTTCTCCGCGCTTCTTTGTTTTAAACACACATGATAACACCTACGATACCAAGTGTCTATACCTCCCCGTTACCTTAATCAAACGGTTGTACTTATCCATAAATCCTTTCTTCGAAGTGTTGTTTTGAATATGTGAGCACCGTATTTGTCAGTGTATTTATCCATAAGCGATTTCTACTAGGTATTTGGCTGACTATATGAGCACTTTAATCATCAGAGTATTTATTCACAAACACTTTCTTATGTGCGTTCTGTTCGATGTATGAGCACCTTATTCCTTGCTCATATGATACAAAATGTCTCCGCTTCTCCAGGATCTGAATGAAATAGTTGTATTTATCCGTAAACAATTTCCCTCTATGTGTTCTGTGGAATATATTAGCACCGAATTCATTGAGACGCATTAATTGTGCTGTATCAGTCTGTGCATTGGTTATATTAATGGGATAATTTGTGTATGACTGAAAGACTCAGTGAGAGCTAATTTTGAATTCTGAGATGGGAGGTGCATTGACTAAGCTTAGGCAATCGGAGCGAAAGTCAAAACCCTGCTTACCAACCCTAGTCAATTTAGACGTGGAAGCTTGGTATTGCGATACCTATTTTAAAGCTAGCTAGCCGTCACCCTCTTTTCGTGACGGCTAGTTAGTGTGCTTTCAAAAACATTGTTTTGCAGTATATGTGACGAGAATATACGCACAGTGCTATTCTACCCTGTTTTAGTATCCAAAACATAACGCTAAGCACCACTGAAAATGTGCAGTTAATTCAACTCATAGCAGAGTAATTCACTTATAGAAAATACTACACAGGAATATAAAAAAGTTCAATGATAATTTAGAAAATATTATCATTGTACACTGCATAATGAAATAAAATATAAAGAAATCTATCAGGCTCAAGGCTTTTTATCGATTGCGGGAGATTTAATTCTTGACCAGTGTGGTTTTATCATTACGTAGTTTTATCATTATATGGTTTATAATTTTGTGATTTTTTATTTTATGTAGCATACTACTCAATAGATGTACTTTTTGTGGTAGAAAATTGCTAAATGAGTTATATGAAATGTATGTAAAATTTACTGAACCGATAATCAAATTTGCACTTTGGAATCTACAGAAAAGTTTGACGTTTCGAGCAAATACTTCAAGTTAAGTGTTAAGAAATGATAACAGAATCCATGAATATTCACAAATAGGTTATATTATTAAATGTGGTTTTTAAAAACTCTTAAAAAGGGTTGCTACATTTTGAAGCACATATCTGCAAAGAACCTCAGATATTTTATATTTTTATTTTCATGTCTTTAAAGTCGAACTTCATGTCGAAGGATCCCACATCGGAAGTTCATGAAAATTTTAACTAACGGATTATCATAAAATATACAAGTGTAAGGCTGTATCTGAAATATGTCGGCAATAAGCCAGTTTGTACCCTGGGACCTCTCCGATGGAGGTGTTTTGACGGACGTTTTTGGCGAACTGATAAAGGAAGATGTCTACATACCTATTCTCTTATAATAAGATTTTTTGCGAATTTTGTCTGTTTTTTTTTTCTTGTCCATCTAATGCGTTTATCCAAACCCAATGGGATCTAAAGACCAAAGGTTTTCGACAAATTTTTTATTACGGATGCGTTTGTTGCCTCGACCGAATGCATGTAATACGTGTGCAGTATCGTCGTTGGTTTCTATTAAACGTCTGTACATTATCCAGACAGCTTTTATAAATATGAAGCTATGCTGTGGATGGCTTTTCTTTATGGGGTATGCTAGAATGGGAATTCAGCCTTTTCTTTTAGTACTGCGCGTTGCATATTCATAGGCTCGACATATTGAAAATAAAACAAAAGACATTATAAAGTGCCCATCAAATTATTTTGAGATAGATTCAAAGAGATGTACACAGCTAGAATATTTCACTGTTACAAGTGTTTTGATGAATGGACTTTTTTGTTTTATAAAGACATGGGATAAGAATGAAGGATGAACAATAAACAGAATTAGCATGGGAATAAAAGGTTGTAACATTACAAAGTCAACTTGCTTCAAGTATAATTAAAGTGGATATTATTGGGTAAAAGAATTACTGATAACTGTCAAAGTAATGTTATGCTTGAAATAGAAATATATTGTCCATAGACAACACACACATATATATGTATATTCGTCAGGCATCCATAGGGCAACATTTTAGTGACATATTGCTGATTTTTACAATGCAGTGCAATAAGTGGACACATTTTGTGTGGACTTATCATTTCACATCGAATAAACACAATAATTTAGATGAATGAAAGACTACATTAAAGTAAATACATATGTAAAAGTATATTCTATCACTGCTCTAAACTCTAACTTCAATAACTTAGCTAGAAAAAAAGGTGTGCCCATTAGTTTATGTAAATATGTATATAGTATATATGGTATCTATTTTTATCAACGAGTCTCTCTCTCTCTCTCTCTCTCTTTCTCTCTCTCTCTCTCTCTCTCTCTCTCTCCCTCTCTCTCTCTCTCTCTCTCTCTCTCTCTCTCGCTCCCTTTCTATGAATATGTATGTCTATTTCATTGTTCACCCAAATTCACTTGGTATTCGAAGTGTTGAATCACTTATGCAAAACTAACTGAGGGTTAGTTGCTCAGGAATCAAGAGAGAGATGAGAAAATGAGGGAAACACGGACCTGCAGACATATTTATTTATTTGAATATGTTCGTAATTTGTCTCCTCCTGAATTGGTTTTGGCTAAAACCTTTCTTTTTTCTGTTATCCTTTGCCTCTTCCCTGAAGTACATATACAAATGATATAAAATTTGAGTTCTACCACGTTTCTGATCGTGTTTTCGGATCAAAGGGTGAGATTCGTTGCGTTTCACTCTTTTAGGCGATGAGAAAAATCACGTTTAAGTCTTTCTGCTCCCCTCCTATTGTTTATATTTATTCATTCAGGTGATATATTTAGGAGTATTTAGGGGAATAGTTGTATGTGTTTCTGTACTTTGGTGCTTTTTGTGACATTCTAAAAGATTGGTGCAGGCTGAATGTGTTTTATATGTCTTTGAACATGTTATTATAGCACACTACCCGTGCAAAAAATGATTTTCTTGTGCATTATTTATTATCTTAAACGATTTGTTAAGAAAAAATCAATATTGAAGGACTATCGAAGGATTTCACTAGAATTTTAGACATATTTGCTTAAAACTGATTTTTTGATGTTGACTTATGTGATAAAATAATATAATATATGAAATGGGTGCAAGTAAATTCATGACAATGCATAACACGTGTGCAAATAAGGTAATAACAATATATAATAGTGTGCAGATGGGTTAATAGCAATATATAATACGTGCACAAATAAGCTAATAACAATATATAATACCTGGGCAAGAAATGAATCTCGCTTGCGTAAATGACGATGCTGACTTATTGAATAGCGATGTTATGATCTCACCCCCCCCCCTGGAAGAGTAACAGCATCATATACATTGCCATGCGCGTGTCTTAAAGAGTGGGAAGCGAGGGTAATTGTAGAAGGCCAGTTTTATTAAAAAGAAGTTTGCATTCAGTACTCACTATGAGCTTCCCTCAAAAATGTGTTTTTTTTTCGGAAAGTTGTCCACTTTTGCTAGAATGAGGTAGCTTTAACTTAGCAGTGAGCAGTTTAGCTATTCAGCAGTGAGATATAAAAAGTCAAGGGCATCCATGATGACCAATTTCTATATGAGTACATCCATCCCCATTCCCACGGTAATGTAACTTCAAAAGCTAACAGTACAAACCTTTAAGATACATTTCAAATTAATTTATAATAAATATGGATACATTAATAGAACCCAATAATCATCACCATTCATGGCAACTATGACGAAGTAGTAAGTTTTTTGTAAATTCTGCTTCATTTAAGTCTGTTGTTAAGTACATAATATAGTATTGTCTTGTTTATCGAACATTCCATTGAAATATCAAACAAATAGGTTGTTTTCTTATGAACCTCTGATGCACTTATCTTTTTCTATAACCCATTGTTCATGATTCACTATAGCGGACCCAGAGGAGTGGTTCAGGGACTGAAAATCCCATTCTTCGTGGACCCAAAGGAAGGGCACAGGCGGGTGGTTCAGGGGTTCAGCTCCTATCTTTAACAGATCCAGAAATCGAAGGGGATAACAAATCCCCTTCTAGGCAGATCTGGTTGCATTAGGGGTAGTTCAGGGGTTGCAAACCCTTTCCTAAGGGGTACAGATGGGGGAGGGGGGTAATGTTCCAAGAGTTTCAGATCCCCTCCCAAGCAGATCCAGATGAATTATACTCAGGGGTTTCAAACTTTCTAAGTACATCCACAATAAAAAGTTGGGTCAGAGGTTGCTAACCCCCTCCTAAGCTAATCCACAACAGGACTGATCAAATTTTACAAATACACTAACAAGAAATAAACCGTTTAGCTACGTGTTTTCAAACATAAAAGTATGACTGTTGAACTCGCTGCTTCGGATGATTTCGACCCTCCACCTCCTTGGATATATACCTGCACTAAAGACGCAATAATTATTACTAAGCTTCACTTGCTTTTCCTGGTCGTTAACGTCTTATATATGGCTCACCTAATTTCTTCTTTGTCTTGCTCATCGATAGACGAACAAAGAACTACATTTCTGCCACATTGAGTTCGAACACATGTTTTGTTGTAGCCTAAAGCTGTTTTCTATCATTTCTGTAGCTATATGGGTCTCTTCGGATGGAATAATAAAATAAGAAGTTTGTACTGTAAACAAATCAGCTTTCTCAAAAAATAGCCTTTAGTTAACAAACTTCTTGCTTCACAGCAACAGAGTTAATAGCACTCTAACCGATTATTGTTTTATTGAACCACAATATTGGCATAATCTGCTCCGGTATAACTTTTTCTCATGCTTATCAAATGCTGAGTAAATCCCTGATTGATATGTTTAGAACCAATGCTGCATAATGTCGAAGCAAAATAAAGGATTTCTTTTAGAAACTTTGTTAATTTTGGTTAAATTTGTACATATATAAAACAGATAAAACAGGCGAAAAATAATAATAATATCAAAGAATAATTTAAGCAAAAGTAAACAATAAGCTACCAGTAAGCTACGAGTAAGTAACACCCAAGTAAAAAAATTGAAGTTCAATTCACTCGCACTTCAAATATTTGTAAGAACATGAACTTGATTTTTCTTTTCTAAACAACTTTGAAGACTATTCAATAACCAAAGTAATCTACAAAAATTACTTAATCTTACTCGTTTTTTTCTAAACTCTGTATTCGATAAACATCATTAGAATTGACAAACTTTGGAGTAAGTGAATAAAATGACTGCTTCATTGTTTTTGTTTTTATGGATATGGACTGCAAGTGGTAAGTGACAAGTGTGAAATTGTCTCATTCCCCGGGGTCCGTATTGACAAAAGCTGAATGAACAATTAACAAGTTCCGTTAACTGCTTGTGTAACTAACAAAACCAGTGTGGAATTGTCTCATGGCCTGGGGAAGCCTTCACAAAAGTTGACTGCACAGTTAACAAAGTCCGTTAACAGTTAGCTGCTCATGTAGCTAACATAAATTTTGAAAGTTAATTAGTACATTTCTCCTTTATGTTAAAACATGTTCTTGTAAAAAATGTTTGCCTAACTGAGCTGAATGAGTTGATTTCCATGAAACGCTATGCAGTTAACCGAACGTTAACTTTTTCGAATACCATGCCTGAGCATTATGGCATGGTGTTCCAGTGCGCATTGTGCCTATAAATTGCCAGTGTAATTGCAATTAATAGCAATACACAGGGCACGAACAATCCCACTTTGAGGTATCAAAAGGGTGAGTCTGTGATATCAAATGCTTTCATTTTTTGTCGTCACGCAAAATAGTTAGCTATATTAAATGGCTATTTATTAAATTTTATGGAAACGAACTGCTGTCGATTACTATTAAAGGACTAAAATTACAAAAAATATCCATAACAAATCCATCACTCAGCTTCTACCTTCACGCCCTTTATAATATATATATATATATATATATATATATATATATATATATATATATATATATATATATAGCTATATTAATTTATTTAATTGCAATTACATGCTGCTTAGGTCATTTTTTTCAATTCAATATGTTAATAAGAATAGACAATATAATAAAGCAATATATGTCCGCATCGATATTATAATCCTTAGTTTAAAATAATTAATTATTTCAGTATATACGTGTGCACGATTAGCATGATTATATTTTTAAGAGTGGCTAAATAAAACTCGCTACGGTATTTATTGTTAACATAAGGATGACCGCAGCTACATTGCTTAAAGAAATTGATCTATTAAATGGACGTACTTAAGTATCTCTCTCTCTCTGTCTCTCTTTCTCTCTGTATATATATATATATATATATATATATATATATATATATATATATATATATATATGTATATGTATATATATATATATATATATATATATATATATATATATATATATATATATATATATATATATATATAATACTTTGTCCTTTTTCGCAAAACTTAGGTAGGGATATCTACACAACTGGTGGAAACAGATGTCTAATACCTTTCGAAAGCAGCTCGCAAACATACTATGACTGCACGGAATCTTACCGTTGTCTTGTGTGTAGTGGACTTTGGTGTGGTCTGCAATCACCGACTCCTTCATTTTCAATATGGAGTTATTTTTCATTCAATTGGGAAAACGAACAAGAAGTGACATGGGGATTGTGTAACATTGAGACATTTGGTGGTACGGCTCCTGATGGTTCTACTTGTCATTTTCCATTTGAACATAACACAGATTTAGATATTTTTAAGTATCCCAGTGCAACTAATTTAGAGTCGAGCCTCCAGTCTCTCACTTGGTCGAGCCATACGTCATGTGTAGGAGACACGGAGCTAAAGAGATGTGCTATAAATGTTGAGGATGGATCACGTCCTGGCACGGCTTTATGGGGATATTGCTTAATGGCTGAAACAGTAATACCCACGCAGGCACCAGGTGAGTTACAATGACAAACCAATACGGACCAATGGACCAATTCAAAGAATCATGTAGAAGTTGTAGCATGAGTGTGAAAGATGGACAGTGCGTGACGACACTGCTCTAAAAAATCCTCCAACAGCCTGCATCAATTAAACCTGAAAGGATGACAGGTTGTTGTTTCCTTTGTACATATGCTACCAATCATAAGAAGATTTTTACTTAGGCTTTGATGTTTCCATTGGGTAGAGACTTTTGAAGCAATTAAAGAGAAAAACAACGTAACATAAAGATAAAATCTGTTTGACCGGAAATATGTTTAAAAAATATAAAAAAGCGCATAAAATCGTTTTTAAAAACTTTATTTTCAAAATTTGGAAGTTTCCATATTAAAAGACAATTTAATTTGTTTATTATCATTATTTATAATGTATCACAACACATTTTGCATATTTCATAACTTAGATCACTCTATGGTCTTCAAATAATAAATCTAGGTTGAATGTCAATGTAAAATGAGTGTATGTCCATATAAAAAGGATGTACGTTAACACACATGGGGTGTTAATCCATATATAACGGGTCTATGTTCATGCACAAGAATGTATGTTCAAGCATAAAGGGTGAATCATCCTTCACAAAGGATGTAGGTCCATGCATAAAGGATGTTCATGTATGGTCCGTGCATGTATGTTCATGCACAACAAATGTACGTCCATGACTTTCATCTTTGGTTTTTAATGATTCTCATGTTTAGATCACACCACAGAAGCAACAACTCCGATGGAAACATCAGTCTCCGCTACAGAAACTCAGGGAACTACAGACCGCACCTCAATCGACTTCTCCACAGCAGCAGACTTAACCACAGAATCTCAGAGATCTACAGACATCACCTCAATCGACTTCTCCACAGACGCAGACTTAACGACATTTGAAATGCACAGCACAGAGCGAACTACAACATCCAACCTCCCAATGTCTTCAAACCCTGACACTGCTTCAAGTGTTTCCTTGTCAACGTCTAAAACGAGTAAATGTGTAGCTATTAATGTTCACCTTAGCATTCCATAAAACGTGGCACTTTATGAGCAGTAATTTTGAGTAGGTTTTTGTTGTGTTTAGAATAGAATTGTAAAAGCTGTTGCAAATTAGATTACAAGTAAATAATGTGATGTGAATGAAAGCATTAACCACTTTGGACCTTATACGATTGCAACAACATAGCGACAACTGAAGCCAAGTGCTTTGTTTCTTTCATTCGCCAGTCATGATATACTCTCGTTCAGTACTTGAACAATGCAAGTATACTTAATATCCTACACACTGGTCTGGTGAAGCCATCTTAACGATATTTGTTGCATTTTGCTTTGATTGCAGCCCCTGTAGACAGTACTGAATCAGGTACAACCATGCTTAGCACAGTGCCTACATCAGGCATAAGCACACTAGATATAAACATAACAACACCTGTTCTTTCAAGGAGTACTGATTTAAGCACTTATATTAATATTGATAGAAGTAGTTCTCCACCGGTAGATCGAGTCGTAAGATATGACTCGCTTCCATGCTCAATCATGCCATCTTGGTACAGTTTAGTTTATGAAATTTCGGAAAGTAGTACCAGAAGAAGAGTAGAGTACAGCTGCGTGAAAGGATACGAGTTTAGTGGCGACCATAAAATAAGAGAATCACTATGTGATGATGAAGGATACTGGAGCCCGCGGATATACGAATGCTTCCGTGAGTATCAAAATCTCCTGGCTCAAATACCTTTAGCTTAAATACCTCTGAATCAATTACTTCTGACTCAAATACTTTCGGCTCAAATACTTTTGTATTAAATGACTTTACCATGACACTAGTAGCGTTGACTTTCAAATGAAATTATTATGTGCTATAATATAGTGTTTCATTTTGGTGGGGGTAGTGATAAAGTTAGGAGGTGACATGTAGTTTGTCCGCCCAACTATAATATGATTTACAGGCAATTAAATGCGCAACACTAACGAAAAAACCATTTAGCAATTACAGCAACAGGGTCATCTGTAACAAAATTTCTGCCCTATGTGTTATACTATGAAATTTGAGCGGCTCTCTTAGTAGTTCGCATGCAGAGCATGGTCAAGTGGGCTAAAGGAAGTAGTTCCAAACAAAAAACGATGCATTTTGTGAAAACACGAAGCTCCACTGTCTCTGTTAATTTAGTGAACATGCCCACTGGATTTGTCACTGCTAACTGTATAATAATAACTTCTTGTTTCAATTCACAGCAATAACAATAAGCGCATTTAAGCTCCACATCAAGAAACATGTGAGCACCCTGTTGTACATTGAATCTGTTTGTTTATTTGGTGTTTTGACTTGCTTATACCTCCACCAAAAAGACCATTAAAATGCTGTACTTTTAGGTAATCTATGATTCTAAACCTCTCAAATTTAGATCTATTGAGTTTGGTATGGATATTATTGGTATTTCGTTTTTGCATATACATCTACAGTACACTGTTGCCATGTTTTGTATACTTGCGTTCAAAGATCTTTGTGCTGATATTGATATTTTTATTATTGTATACACGTACAACATGCTGATGGCACATTTAGCATATGCGAGTTCCAAAATCTTCCGGATAATCGTCCCACTTCCAATCAAGCATCGGTCTGTTGAACTTTGTAATGATATTATTGATATTTATTATCATTGTTTACAAGTACAGTATACTGCTGCCATGTTTTCAATACTTGCGCTCAAAAATCTTTGTATTGATTTGATTGATATTTCTTTTTTATTCTGTACATAATGCAATATGCATAATATTGCACTATTGATGCCGAATCCACGTTTTGCATGCTTGCATCAAAGATCTGCCAGTCAAGTGTCCTACTCCCACTCACAGTCTTATAAGACTAATATCAATCCGACCTAAGGCTTAATTGAAACATGTTAAATTTCACGCAACTCCAGAAATTTTAGAAACCTTCCTCTGAAGTTTATTGAAGCTTTGAGTCTTTTGGTCTTCAAACTTTTTTTTTCTGTTTGCATACCTTTTTATGATTAGTATGCCGTTAATATCCTTACCAGTACTGAACTGTGGACCCATCTGTGCTAAAAAATTGTACTAAATGGATGTTATGGTAATATCATAATCAAATAGAAAATGATATTAGATCAAACATATATATTAACTGAAGACTGAAGAGCTAAACAAATATGTTTTTTTATTCCCTTTCAGCACTACCGGCTTCAGAACTGGACCGAAAGTTTGCTGAGCCAGTGGAAGCACCAAAGGCGGCATATTTTGGACTTGTATCATATATATTTGTTGGATCAGAGATTATAGTAATCTTCATTCTGGATCTGTCAACTCTTCGAAAGCAATTAAAAAGGCTCAAAACAAATCTATGCACTTGAGAGAAATGTCAGTGTTCAGAATAAATGTCCATCCTTAAAATATGTGCAAAATTGATTAATGCAGGCGTTATCACTTCAAAAAGTCACTTTAACACATTTGACAGTTTGTTTAGAAGAATAAGTTTATCCTACAGGATTAATAAATAGCTAGAAAAATTTAAGTAAATTATTAATTTTTTGGTATTACTCTTGTTATTTTCTGTAAAAGACTATTTGCTGTACATATTTAATTTGAGACCAAGAATAAGAATGGCAACAGAGTGTTTTTTCCTTTAATGTCATACCTATGACATATTTTCCAATAACCACATGGTAGAGGAACTGCTGCTCAGAAAGGTACTTGAATATATGTGAGCGGTGATAGAATGAACAACAATAGTGAAAAAAAAATGTTTGTGAAGGATAGATCATGGAGTTAGGTGATTTGTAGTGTATTCGTCGACAAGTGGAAGGCCTGTGAGGGATAGATCAATGGGGCTAGGGGATTTGTAGTGGATTCGAGCACAAGTGGAAAGCCTGTGAGGGATAGATCATGGGGCTATGGGATTTGTAGTGGATTCGGGCACAAGTGGAAGGCCTGTGAGGGATAGATCATGGGGCTAGGGGATTTGTAGTGGATTCGGGCACAAGTGGAAGGCCTGTGAGGGATAGATCATGGGGCTATGGGATTTGTAGTGGATTCGGGCACAAGTGGAAGGCCTGTGAGGGATAGATCATGGGGTTAGGGGATTTGTAGTGGATTCGAGCACAAGTGGAAGGCCTGTGAGGGATAGATCATGGGGCTAGGGGATTTGTAGTGGATTTGGGCACAAGTGGAAGGCCTGTGAGGGATAGATCATGGGGCTATGGGATTTGTAGTGGATTCGGGCACAAGTGGAAGGCCTGTGAGGGATAGATCGTGGGGCTAGGGGATTTTTAGTGGATTCGGGCACAAGTGGAAGGCCTGTGAGGGATAGATCATGGGGCTATGGGATTTGTAGTGGATTCGGGCACAAGTGGAAGGCTTGTGAGGGATAGATCATGGGGCTAGGGGATTTGTAGTGGATTCGGGCACAAGTGGAAGGCCTGTGAGGGATAGATCATGGGGCTATGGCATTTGTAGTAGATTCAAGCACAAGTGGAAGGCCTGTGAACAATTCTAGCAGCAGTGAGTTCTTTTTGCCCGAATAATTATTATAACGCAAACTCGCAGTTACACATATAAGAAAAAAACTCTTTTACTTTTTCTGATAGTTCCCTGTGCTGTGATCCCGTCTGCGTGCTGCAGGAAAAACTTGTTTAAGCAAAGCAAAAAGCTTTTCGTCACAAAACAACTGTTAGAATTACGCTCGCTTTTAATTATGACGTTTGAGTGAATGTGGCGAGGGAAATTTTGTATGAGTTTAGGCAACGCAAAATTTACTTATCAATTCCTTACAGGGGTTGTATTGTCACTTGAGGCGTGTTGTAATATAGAGATATATCATGGGGATGCTTATGCACGAGATACGGGCGATTAAAATCTTGATTGATATTAATATTGTATTTCATTTTTTTTTGGTATATATGGTTTAAATACCAATTTCTTTCGCCTATAAGAACTTTGGTATCGATTGATTTTAAAACAAAAAACACTTAAAATAGAAATGTTGCGTAGGAAAGTACGCATTAGAATCAGTACATTATAATACTAGGCTAATACTAGGCATCTGACTGAGATAAAAAGGCGATCTTATTCTCCTTATTTTTATTACTTCCATTTATTAATTTTATGTAATTAAAATACTGTAGCCAATAAATTGTTCTATTTCTATTATTTAATAATCATCTTTTATTAGCAATTTATCTGGGAAAACTCATTTTTTTCAGGAGAACAGCTTTGATATGGAAAATAAATCAACTCCCTTTTTTAGCAAAGATTCTGTGCTCTAGCTTGAATTGATTTAATATGCCTGTAATTCCGTTGTCATGTTTGATATACTTATCAACAAAGTGCGTGATTCGGTGAAGCAATGCACTGGATGTTTATTTATTTGAAACTTTTCTTATGGTTCTATTTTTATTTAGTTTCCTCAATGATAGTATATCAGGTCTTGCCTTTTTTGCAGTAATAAAACGATGTTAAGAAGCAGTGCAAGGTAGCAATGATAAAAGTACACCGTTCCCTTATATTCTGAATGATTTGTGGGCTTTTGCTGTTTGAGCTGAAACAATAGATGCGACATTTGTGTCACATTCTATGAAGTAAGTAGCCTGAAAATGTACTAATTTTGCTACCATGAATCATGTTATTCTCCTCGATGCCATGCTGTGACCGCACCCATATCACGTGACCAGAAAGACATTGCTGAATGACAAAAACACTGCTGTAATTTGCTTGGTCATCTGCTTGGTCTGCGTACCCACTCACTAACATCTCATCGTCACGGTAGAGTTGAATCTGCATATTTGATCCGACCAAATTAGAATAGTTTACAGCAAAGAGGTAAACACCATCATAAGGACAAATAAAAGTACTTGTGCCAGGATTATAGTTGTTACCATGGTTACTGATGACGCCATAGAAGAGCACGAGGTCGCCCTGATTATAGCCTCTACTCTCAGTGACGTAAGCGGTGAATCCTACAACGTCATCCTCATGCCCTAAATAAACATAATAAACGGGAAGAAAGAAAGCTAGAAAGAATGAAAGAGAAACATATTCAACTCTAACAGGCAACCATTTTAATACAGCTTTATTTTAAGCAAAGGGGTATTTATATTTCTCATTTCTACGGTGTGAAATATTTATTTAAAATGTAATACATCTTTAGGCTGATTTGCAACAAACAAATGTAACTCTTCTAATTATTAAGTTTTTTTGTTTTTTTTTTGTTATCTCGTTATCTCAGATATGTCTTTTCGAATACCATCAAAGACAGCAATCAATAGGACTGAATACATATATTGCAATGCTTTGCTATATTAAGTGTAATTCCAGCAATACGGGGACCATTTTTGCTAAAACAACAGTATTGAGGGGACCAAAAATTTAGGGAGACCAAAAGCAGGTCTCCTTAATTCTTAGAGTGCTTAAACGTTATGAAACTACACAGTAAACAAAAAAACAAAAAAAAACAAATACTATTTTTTTCCAAATGGCCTCCCTAAGTGCTATATATAAGGCATGGTCCAAGTATGACTTGTGTCAGATCTATATATATATATATATAAGTGTACCTCCAGCAATACGGGGACCATTTTTGCTAAAAAACCAGTATTAGGGAGACCAAAAATTTAGGGAGATCAAAAGTAGGTCTCCTTAATTCTTAGCGTGTTTAAACGTTACGAAACTACTCAGCCAACAAAAAACGAATGATTTCATGGCATAGCGAATATAACATACTTTGGTTTAAAATTAAATTTGTGTGTTGGAACTTGATAACAAGCTTTCAATTTGATCCTAAACTTTATACCTTGTATAAACATTAGTGCCAAAAAAACAGCTTTAAGGAGACCGGGGAAAACTGCCATTTTTATTTAAGATCCGCTATATATTATGTATTTAAAAATATTATAGCAACCAGTATTTCTTTCCTTAACTGCTCAACATGCTTATACATGGTTTAGCACGAAATTGAAGAAAAGGATAATTTAGCACTGTAAACAGGCATTTTTTCAAAGGAACGAACACTTGAGAGCAAGATGCATTATGACGTAATAAACATTATGACGTAATGAAACGTATCCCTACTTTATATATATATATATATATATATATAGTGTGTAAACCGACTTAAGGGGACTATGCTTCACACTTATACAAAACACTTCAAAGGCCATTTTTTTATATTCATTACTCTATTTTTGCCTACCAAAATGATTTCTAAGGAATTTAAAATAACATTTAGCACTTTTTTGTCTTAATAATATAAAAATCTTGCACATATTCATGAAAAATATATGGTCTCCTTATTGCTGGTTGTATATTTCTGGGTGTATAAACCGACTTAAGGCGACCATATATACAACTTGAAGAGACATTTTGTTTATCATTAATTACTACTTCAATTCTGTTCTTTCCTAAGTAATGTTACAGAGTTTAAATGTCACGTAACAATATTTTAACCAGAAACATGAAGCATCTTGCACATATTTGCATGCTAAGTAGAACTAAATGGCACAGTCATTGGTAATATGTGCATAGTGTCATCTCTCAAGGCTGTCGTACATGCGTATAACTTATACACAATGCATATACATAATAAATAACAATAATAATAAACATAGGTTTAAAATAAATCTTCAAAAACACCCAACTAGTAGCAAAATATGCTACTTTGGGAGACCAAATATACAGAGCATTAAACCACACACTTACGGAGACCCGGGAAATTCCGTGGTTTTAGCCAGGTCGCCTAAAATGCCAAGGAAAATCTAGAAAAAATACGTAGACCAACTTTCTTGTTTATTTTTTGCTACTTAATATGACAAGAAGAAAAACTCACACCCATTACCTAAAGCGTATAGTAACATTTTTTGGTAATTTTTGTCTTTCTAAACTCAAAGGTAAAAAATATACAAATGGTCTCCCTAAGTGCTATATTAAAGGCATGGTCTCCCTATGACTGGTTTTAGATATATATATATATATATATATATATATATATATATATATATATATATATATATATATATGTGTGTGTGTGTGTGTGTATATATTCGTGCAAATTTACCTAAACAAGTGTAATATATCTGCATGTAATCGGCCGTATAACCAGCTTCACAGTTGTTCACTACTGAGCCTCGATATTGAAATTCACAAGTGGTCTCATTGTCACACTGGTACTTCAATGATATCCAGTCCTCTGGGCGGTTCTCTTCTACTAGTTCTCTACAGTCATCGATAGGGTGAGGGACACAACAAGAGTCGTTACATGGACGGGAGTACTTGCCATAATCCGCACTTGTGACATAAATAACCCGATCTTCTGTACACGTCAGTGTGATGACGTCAGAGAGGCATCCCACGCTAGTATAGCCTAAAAGATCCAGAACGTGATCAGATAAAATGAATAGAATACTCTAATTTTATTGATTATTTAAAAGAAAGAAGCCACTTAGTCAAATATATTGGCAAAGTGAGTAAAACGTATCACCTTTCTTATCGAATTTAACTCATTTAAGCCGTATAGTTCTACAAAGAAAGCCAATAAGAGCAGTAGCCTGTAACGTGGTAAGGCTGTACATCTGTGCATCTGTGTGGCTATATTGCGAATATTTCTATATATTTCATCAGACAAATGCTACCAGAATTCATTAGCATGTCAAAAATATTTACCACAACGACTAACATCATAGCTTGTTCTCACATTGCTAATACTGCTAAGTTGTTGTTGTTTTTCCATATAAAAATGTTATTATATTTCAACATTTCACTTTAATATCCATGGAAAAAACGAAAAATAGAATCTTCGGCAATATATTCCACTATTCCATCTCGTTTTTAACGAAGTAATATGTTACATTTTATAAACTATAATTTGAATGAAATCAGTATCAGTCTGTGTTTTCTGGATGCTGCAGTTAACTCTATGTAATTATTTAATGCAAATGTTTCGGTTTCTTACGGAAGAGTTGAATGAAAGTTAATGCCGACTGAATTTTCATAATTATAAATATAGCTAAAGGATTCAACACTGAGAACTATAATGGTCAATGTGGATCTGTATGTGTAATATATTATTGTTATTGTTCTTTTAATTGCTACTGAATGCAAATACTTGCCGCTCACTGCTGGTTCGAACTCACTATTTTTCTGCACATTGTTTTGCTTATGTAACAGAACTGATTTAAGCTGATCTATTTCACGTTGTTGTAAAAGAGTGACCTCCTTTTGTGCATCTAAGTCTTCCCAAATTTCCCGCAGCATCTCCATGACAGCATAATTGGCATAATTGTTGGCAATGAAATCATTTTGATGCGACGTCTAGCAACAACCAAGCAGAACCATATTGTATTTAATTTACTTACGTTCAAAGTAATAGGAGATAATAAGAAAGCATGTTAACAGCTTTACGGTATGAGTGAGATTATAACTACTCACTTATATTATGACATCGTAATTTCACACATATTTTTCTGTATCGCCATCGTCGTTAAATTTGATATAAAGCATTTTACACTAAATTTTAATGTGTTTTAGGCACAGCATATACTATTTCATGTATTTATCAAAATAAAATATTACTTTTTATTATGTCCACTTACTCTTAGTTCGCTAATGGCATTCGCTTTTTCTATGGACAAAACATAAAACATAAATATCCACATATGCATCTTGATTTCTAAGGATTTTCTCTTTACTGTCAAAATATGTTAAAGAGAAGCCAAAATATGTCAAAGAGAAGCGATTTAACGTGGTTCAGCCAACATCGCCTTTGTGCCCCTGCATTTGACTTTGTGTAAATGTATGTGAAAATGCCGTAATGTGAGATGATAAGGCTAACCTTTAGAATGCCTGATAACGCCTGTTGATGTGAAAGATCAAAGGAGTGAATACTGAAATAAGTCCTGTGTAATGTGTAAAATGACTTACCCTACTTTATGGTGAGCAGTGGCGGACCCATGTTTTGATTGAGGGGAGGGTTCGGGGTCATCTCCAGAAGATCAGCCGAAGCATCGAGTTTACCAGTCAAGATTTCTCATAGGCAAATATGAATTTTAACTATGTTTTTTAGTTGATGATAACCTTACAGTGGAAGATCCGGATATTCAATATGTGTTCCACAAAATTAAAGCGGTGTCAAATCTAAGGCGTTTTATCAAAATCTACTGGATTAAACGATGTATTCATTTTTTGTGCAATTTGATGACGCCGTTATACTGCTGGTCAAGATATTGGTTGCTCACAGAACTGTGTTACTTCTGGTCAAGATATTGGTTGTTCATAGAGCAGAAATGAAGAAGCCACTTGAAATTCTCCTGAAAAATAGCTCTACAGACATTTTGCTGCAGGTGATAATGCTCGTAAATCGCTTAAAACACATCCTTTATATGTGTGGTTCCTGCACGTAAAAAGGCTCATAAATCATTTAAAACACGTGCTATATTCGTATTATTGCTGTAGCTGATAACGCTCATAAATTGTAATTACAGCCCATTTACACTATGCGTTTTAAGCAAAAAGTAAATAAATTGTGCGTAAATATAAAATACATCTTAGCTTATTTTGAAGCTATAATAATGACAGAAATAGCCTAATTATATCTTTAACTAGGCAATTTGGTTCAGAATTACAGAAAATGAATAACGAATTAACAAATCAAGGTGAAAAATGGAAGGAGAAAATATTTTGAATATGTTAAGCAGTTATTTTGTTTATTTAACAAGTATATATGCAGTTTATTAATATTGATAGGAAAAAAAAGAATTCGCTCTGTCTACTACTTTTTGTAAATTTTCCACATAAAGTATAGCTTGAGATCTTGAACGGAAATATTGTAATATCAGAAGTTTGGCATGTCATTTACAAGCTTAAAATTAGTGAAGAAAGTAGACATAATCGACTGACAAGGATCATTTAAAGTTTTATCTGTTTCGCTTTCAAGTTGATCACTTGTTCTTTTGCTTAAAGTGTTTCTATATAAATTACGGTTGATATTTTACAAAGTACATGCTTAAAAGTATCCAAAAAGATCTGTAAAAATATCAAATAAAATGGGGTTGGCAATTACAAAAAAAGTTACCTTACTCAGGTTTTCATCGTTGCTTAAATGACGAATATGTATTAGAAATGCAGTTGTTTGTTTTTGAAAATAACTCAAAACCTTAAAATATTTTAGAATATTGATGAATGCTAAATTAATTGACACGCAAAGTCTAGAAAGTTAATTAGGCTTATTATGATTAAACTTGACAATCACGATCACCTGGGCTCAATACCATTCAATGAGTTGTTGATTGACAAAGAAGAGTTCTTCAAATACTGTATTTTAACTGAAAATAAACAAATTCAATCATAAATGCCACACTAAATATATCCTCAATTGAGAGCTGCACTAATTCAAAACAAATAACCCATTGCTTGATCAATTAATATATTATTGAAAAAAATGCCATTGATATTAATTTTGCAAACTGTAAGAACGCATTAAGCTTTGTTCACACATCAATTAATAAATTAAATTTACTTAATTAAGCTTATTGAAGTGTATCCTTAAAAATTAAAAGAAACAAATAAGAAAAAAGGAACAAGAAGTACTGAATTAAGTGTTTTACATTTTAGAATTTTCGGCCAAACCATTGTGGTGGTGTTCTGAAAACTCTACCTGTACACATGCGTCATCCTCTAAGTAAAAAGGATCGAGATCACTTTCTCATTGAGAGGTTCAGTTACTAAAATCAAAGAGTATGTTTTCTTTATCTGTCAATTTTGACAGTTTTAGATGGTAATGACATGAATGTATTTCGTCAGAATTCTTTGTACAAGATTCTTCAAAACATTTTCCATCTCAATAACATGTGAAACATATACAATTACTGCTGCTACAGCATTCTGTCTCGTATTTTCACTGTTTTGCTTGAGAGTCCACCAGGATCATCACTAGCATAAGTACCACACTGCGACAGCATTTTCTCTGTACGTACATTGCTTTGATTGACAGTCCCTCAGGAACCGTATCACCATCAGCACCACAATCAGTGTCCTCTCCCGTATGTACAGTGCTTTGATTGACAGTTCCTTAGGAACAGTATCACCACCAGCACCACAATCAGTGTCCTCTTCTGTGTGTACAGTGCTTTGATTGACAAACTTCCAATGGCATTATTAACACCAGTACCACAATGATATAGCATTCTTCCTAGTATTTACATTACATATCTTTAATTGACATCCCATCCCATTCCTTGTCTAGTGCTTTGATTGACAACCTTCTACAATGCTGCAGCAGTTTCTGTAGTACGAGCATTGCTTTGATTGACAGCCCACCAGGAACCGTATTATGACCAGCACCACAATCAGTGTTCTCTCTCGCATGTACAGCTCTTTGGCTGACAGCCCGCCAGGAACCGTATTACCACCAGCACCACAATCAGTGTTCTCTCTCGCATGTACAGCTCTTTGATTGACAGCCCGCCAGGAACCGTATTACCACCAGCACCACAATCAATGTTCTCTCTCGCATGTACATTTCTTTGACTGACAGCCCACAAGGAAGAGTATTACCACCAGCAACGAAGTCAGCATTCTTAGGCTGGTTTTTGTTGTATTAAAGCACAAATGTAATATATTCAATATTATATAAAGCAAAGACTAAAACAGTGTCGTGATTGAACGGTTTAGTAGAATTCAGCACAGCCACAGTTATTCTAATAAAAGAATACGTACTTTTATATCTCCAAGAATAGTCTTCTGTTTGGACTGCAGCATTTTGATTTACTCTATAAAGAAATGATAGAGGAACTGATTTAGTTATCCTCTTGGTCGGATATGTCCGGTGTGTCGATTTTGATCTATTGTTAATTAAATAATGCAGTAAAACAAAATACACATTTAGAGTATCAAAATATCCCAGACAATAAGACAGGTCGACTCAGTCTACCTGCCTGGTGGGTACTGTGCAGGGAATTTGGGATAAACTCAGGAGATTCCAAAGACAGCAATTTAATTTCAAGTCAGATTGTGCAACATACAGTGTGGAAAATGTACTTAGGCTCGAGATGATAATCAAGTATGAGCAATTAATATCTTCTTATGTAAATTTTCACTGATGAAACAGGGCGGATCTAACAGGTTATTAAAAAATGATACTTCGCATTTGCATCATAGTGCAAACATCAAGGAGCCAATCACATTTATGCGCTTTTGCAGTTTTGCTATACCCCCCATGGAATCAATGTCATACATTGCTAAAATGTAAGCTGCTGATTCATTTCTAAAATTAAAAGGGATAATGAAGAGGAAAAAACAGAAAATGAAACAGCATGCGTGATGAACTGATACACAGCGCGGAAGAAATTGCGGAATGTTTGTTCTGTGTCTTATCGCAATGCTACAAACAAATGTTGAGCTTTAGATGAAGTCTGCAAAAACCAGTGTTTATATTTATAATATCAGAAGCATTTCGCTGTGAAGTAAAGATCAATCGATAATTTTTGAAGGAAAATTAGAGAATAAAATGTACTCACTTCAGTGGTTGAGCAAATACACATTCAGCGCTTGAATAAATGAATCTCTAATTGTGTAATTGATTTGTTTATGGAATGACTAAATGAGCCAATGAATGAGTGACGCACAATTTTGCTTTTGTCCACTGTAATTTGATAGACGTGATCATAAAAATCAATTGCAATATTCTTTAAAAGATTGATAAGGACAATGTACTGTATCATCGGTACTTTTCAATCACGTGTTAAAAGTATGTCTTCATTAGAAAAATATATACACTGGAATATGAATATAATACAACAGGAATATTCTAAATTATAAGACTTTGCATGTTTGGAAAATATTTAATGATTTTATTCAAACCCACGTTAGAACCAGCTACAGACAGTTTCTCTGCGATCTTTGACTATTTTCTCTTTGATTTTACCATGATAAACAGGTCACAACCAAAAAAAAAATGTTGATAGTAAAAAGGCAGCACAGATCATTAACACATTTTGTTAACAGCAGGTCCAACATACCCTTGATGCATTATGTTAACAACATGTCATAACAGATTCTTGATACACTTTGTCAACAACAGGTCACAACAGGCCCATAATATATTTTGTAAACACATTCTCAATACAAAAAGTACTCTGCTAACATTCAAATATTTTCCTATACAACTGAAACCACCAAGAAAGATTATTCACAGATTTCAATAGATCAAATAAGCTAAAATTGCATTTTTTTTACCACGGACATTCAAATAAAATTAAATGTGATAATATTTGTATCATTTTAAATTTAATATAGCTTAAATTAAAGTTAAAATTGAATTTATGATTGTTATCCCTAAATCCAGTGCAGATGGAAGACATTTCAAATATGCTGCTGTTTTTAGGTGTATTCGTTATTCGTTAAGTCAGCCAATACTAACTTTTTTGTTTATGGCCAGAAATTGAGATATTCCCATCTTTTTCTAAAGTTTGTTTCCTTCGCGTTTATATTACACAACAAAATATGATGCATCCTGCAATCTGTATCCGATCTCTATAAATCATTAAGAAACACTTGTTTTTTCAGCCTGTAAGAAAGTTATATTTTATACCATATTTATATATAATATAATAATATATTATGTTTTACATTTGAAGTCACCAAACATGATTCAAACTGACTCTCAGTATATTTCCATTAATTCCATTGTCAATAAAAACAAATGGAGTATATTGACATGACAAAAATTACCCACCTTCGACATGGTACAGAATTGTACGATTATAACTGAATCTTCATCAGTTCATTTTGATTAGGTCTTTCATGTGTTCTTGTTTTCTCAATATATTGGTCTTTAATTTGTAGTGGTTGAATCTGCGAGGGTTTTTCGCTGGTATTGGCTATCATAAAATTTTGGTTTTAATTTGTTTGTTGCTGATATGGGTATTATTAAAATAGCACTCTATGAGGTTCTTAAGCCATAACTCAGGAGTGGTAGAACTGTATTCGCCGGGGATGGTGGTTGAGGGGGAGAGTAAGGGGAGGCGGGGGGATGGCTAGGTTTGTCATGCTAAGATACAAATAATGTACACAAGTTGCGTGGCCCCTTACGCAACAGAAAAAAACAGGATAATGTTGACTTATACTTACATTTGCAAGGTTTACCGCTCTGGCATTTTTCACACTTGTCACCCTGGTGTGGTTTCTTTATATCATTGTGACGTAGTGCGTACCTCTTGCAGCTCTCACTGCACATGATTTGATGACAATAACGACAGCGTATGGCCTCTGCATGGAAAGGTTGACCTGGTGTGCGACACTGGGCGCATTCTTGGTAATAGAATGACAATACCTAAGAAGCATTCCGTAAAATACATAAATATAGAAATCTTACACCCTCCACCACCACTACACCCTCCACCACCACCACTATTTTTAAAAAGCATAAGGACACACGTAATCCGAGAGTGTCTGTTCTGTGTCCTTTGACTTTCAGCGAATTTATTTATATGAATACCCGGTACGAACAATGCAATTTTTCATGAAACAGGTAATTGTCTCTAAAAGTATCTGTTACATGGTTTACTTAAAATTGCTCTTTCTTTCTCTCTATCCCACATATTGGCGCTTTCTCTTTATTTATTTATTTTATAACTATTTGGCAATCTTACCACTCCTTGTTTGCCTTTCTTGATGTCTTTGATGTACACGTGCGCACTCTCCCAGTAATGGTGACACGTCTCATCGCCGTCCTTGTTGCCACTGCATTTGAATTTCCCATAATGTCTTTTCTTTTTCGTTATTTTCTCATCTCCTTCATAATAATATCTTAAACCCTTACCATTTGCCATTTGTCTTATAATTGTTTTCAGACTGATAAGGTGAAATGAATTAATTTAAAATACTTCTTCAACTTTGATGAATTTATGAACATTATCGCAATCCATTTAATACTTTGCTAAATACAACTAGCACTAATTATGGTTACTGTTGTTCAGTATTCAGTATAGTTAAATATAATGGGCTTTGTATCTCAGGCTTATAACTGGCAGTAATTATAAAAACAAGCCCTATCAATCACACTGTAAATTTTGTTAGCGATAAAGAGATAACTGATCAGTAGATCAATACGTAACATGTGATATCTTTTAGCTGAAAGTTTGTGGAGTATATTAAGGAGTATCTGAGACAACCCTTTGTACATTAAAGTAAAAAGTACACATGTCACACCCCATTTAGATAACAATAGACGAAGTTGTTAAAAAGATAACTCAAACTGTTTGTTTATTAGTGTGGGGGAGAAGGAGGGAGGGAGAGAGGGAGGATTGGTTTGGTCCGTCACTATGCAGATGCTATGAACATAGTAACTGTTAATGTCAAAAATTAAGAAAGGTAGAGAAGGTTGTGGTTGGACAGTTAGTTCGGCTAGATGATCAAAAAGTCTATTATCACTACAAATCGGTTCTGTAAAAATAGTACCAGAACAGTTCAAATCAAAGATTTAACAAAGCATGAACCTGAAAGGTGAATGCGGATAGAGCACGATGATGGAGCTGAGGATTTGAGGATCACTCCAAGTCTCTGTTGATGTTCTATTTTATTATTTATTATACAATTATAATTGCTAATAAATAAGATTTGTTTCACTCTCTAAGATGTTTGACAGTTAGGCATTAATTTATAGAATAGATAACTTTTCAGAACATTTTGTATTTCCTATCATGTCTTAGCATTTCTTAGCACGGCATTTGTCAGGTAATACTATCCGTTTAGCCTTTTATGGTGTGTTATATGTCTTTCATAATGCTCGGAAGAGTATTAATCAAATGGCAGTTCAAAATGAGTTCTTGAAAAATGAGTTGCTCTCCCACAACAGCAAATCACACAAGGTAGCATAGCGCCTAAACAGACCATGTAACTTTGCAGATTTGGTTAATAAGTAAACAAGAAAGCTAAAAGCAACAAAATTGACAATTTTAGGGTATATTTTATATTTACTCTGATAACGGCATCTAATTAATTGCTTTTCATAGATATGAGGCCTCTCCTGGTTGGACGCATATTTTAGGTACTTTTCTATGATGAGAAGAAGTTCATATATAATTCTAAACTAAACTATATAAATAAATCTGCTAGTGGTGTTCCAGAATTTAAGGTCTATACACTAAATGAAGGGACATCATTCTTCTTTATAGAATTAATTAATAGATGATGTGGTCTAATGAGTGTACACGTCGAAATTATTTTATCACAACTATTATTATTATTGAATTATATAAAGTAATTCTGACGTGCAACATATGCCAGTTTAAATCTGAGACATTGTCTATGAAATACACTATTATCATTATATATTATTACATATATTCATTTGTCGATTACGTTTTATTAATTTATTGTGTATCTTTTGTGTGCATTTAAAAAGACACATGTGACAAGGCGGTATGCGTGATTGAGAGAAAACTATGTACCTGATGCACGTGTGTTCAGAACGCGGCCAGAAGGATGCGCTAGTTAACATATCATAGTCAATAAAGGTTCTATTCAGTTTTGTCCCTGAACTTGTATTTTTAAAATTGTGGTACTGTCATATAATCGAGAGAAAAGCGCAACATGATCAATCAGAAAACAGATTTTTTCAATAAATAATTTCTTAGGACATTATAAGTATAACTTTACCATGTAAAGCTATTTTATGCACCTCGTTTTGCTGTTATGACACGGTTATAGTCACCAGTGGCCGTATTCCGATAGCACTACAAGCATTAGCTTCACCACTAGTATATGTAGAATGTAGTAATAAAACTATATAATTGTAGACGTTTATGAAACTGTGGTATGCTTACAACAGCAGTAAGCATAAATACATTCCACCATCCAACGCTGAATAACACATAAGCCCTCAAGCCAACATATTACCCTAGAGGTAGTACGCACACATAAGTTCAGTCTAGTCTAAATAACAAAGACATAAACATAAGCAACATAAACCAGTGTCCATGTTATCAGCAACAAAAACCAGTGCTCATGTTGTCAGAAACATAAACCAGCGCGCATGTTATCAACAACATTAACCAGTGTTCATGTTTTCAGCAACATAAACCAGTACTCATATTGTCAACAACATAAACCAGTGTTCATGTTATCAGCAACAACGGCACTTGCATGGAGTAGGTCAAAATATAAAAAAAATATCGATCTAGGTGAACACGTGGGCAGAGTGCATATGATGAATCCATCACAAACTAATCAATAATTAATCGATAACAATTACTTAAACAATTAATTTAGACAATTAATTACGTTAATAATTAATCTCACAGTACCAACTGATTTTCAAGATATGCATATAGTTTTCCTTAAATGAGGTTATATCGAATGCGCTTCTAGGAATGCTTTAGAATCCACAAATATTCCAGGCGAAATGTAGTTTTTTTTAATAGGTACATAGGACGGCATTGGATGCTAACAGATATATTCTACAAGCTTGTTAATATACGTAACCATGGGCAACGTCGTATACGCACTTACAGGCAGCGTTGAATACAACACCGATACATTTTCTAGAGTTGTAGAGAATTCATCAGTCGAGTTCATCAGAAAATATCTTGATAGATTACACAGATTTGAAAGCCGTTACAAAGATAACGATGTTGAGAGTTTTGTACACAAGGCATCTCTTGTTGCTGGCCAAGCTCCAGCATCAAAGACCCTCATATATATCACGTTACTAACCGATAATTCACTCATTAACACAGGTATTTATGAGACAGCCACGAGGAGAAACATCGCTCTATCTCTCTTCCTTGGCAAAACAGGAGGCGTTAGCAAGTATCACAAACAGTTCTATACCGCTTTCGTTTTTAGAAGAAGTGTTTCTTCTGAGGACTCTTTCTCTGCAAGGCCCAGCTTGGTGCTCCCGTTAGCCATCAAACAATCGTCTTTTATGACTGTTGGCTGCTTTCTCATGCTATGTCTGTAAACTGTCGGATAGTAGGTCTAGCAATGGCTCTTCACGGCGCAGTTCACATCAATTATCTTGACAAATGCAGATTGCTGCTCTTATATTTCGTGTTGAGCGAAGTGGAAAAGGCAAAACTTCAAAAGTATGTTGTTGAATGTACACATAATACAGAAATAATACTGCTGTTAGCCAAGTCTTTCTCAATACACGATCAATTCAGGACCTTGTCTCGTTATTCGTTTTGTGGTGAAACAGTCCTTCCGTGTACAAGAAAATTAAACATACATACAGGCGAAGCCGACGCAAAACAACCTGCAGATCTCTTCAGTACATAAATATCCCAAACACCACATTATATTATTTGAAATCAATCAACATTGCGTGGATTGATTGGTATTTGCGATTGGATTAATTATTGTCCGAGAAGAAAGACATTGTCAAAAATGCATCTGCGCTATTGATGAAAGTCTCCAAAGTCCAAAAAAAGGAAAATACAAAAATATCAGTGAGTACAACACAGTGAAGTGTCAGCAATACATCATAAAAATAGAAAGAGAATCAAATTAAACAAGATTATTTTATGTGGCCAGTTCGTTCTTGACAACTTTATAACACAGTATCGACAGAGTTTCTCCTATAGCTCTCAACTATCCTTCCGTAGGCTGTTTTTACATCGCAAAAGAAAGGATAAGATATCCTGTCTTCAATTCCTCTGGCGCAGCAGATATATTCCCAACACAGTCTTTAATGTGGACATTTTACCTGCCGTAATCTAACGCAGTACCAAATCCACATAATTCCAAAAACATCGAACACCTTTACTACTTATTTCGAGAATCCTTTCTTTATCACACGTTCATTCAGTTACCTTGCAACACCCGACACTGATTGGTCGTAGCAAAAGCCTTACGTATATCTTCCATTAGGTAACCGGCTGAATTGGAAAGGCTATCTCGATTTGAACACCTTGATGGCTACAGCGCTTCTTCCATGTTAAGGACTTGTTTATTACATATTCTGAGTGGTAGTGCTTCAACAGCTGGCAAAGCGTACGATTGGGCGAGTCATATGTGCGATGGAATTTATTGGTATTTAGTGACATACGCTGCAAGGACAGTACCATTATATTTCAAACCATACGAGTCTGTGTTTAGGTGTTATACTTAGTGTAGGAGCGTGATATTCACAAGCCCCATGAAGTGCAAAGAAAGATTCGTGCACACATGACAGTAAGTCCGAGAGAATCGAGAAGGAGAACGAATGCCTGTCAATAAATTATGACTAGGAATAACATGCCATGGAAGGAGAACTGCTACATGTGTATAGCGAATAAACATGAGCAGTTGTGTATCAACAAGACAGATCAAGATAAAAGTGACCAGTGGTTAGCATCTCAATAGGAGCAGTTATGTGTTTACAAGACTGAGGGCCTGAAAGGTAACGAGTGTATAGTACATGAACAGGAACAGTTATGTAGCAACAAGACAGAATGTGAGTATGGTGACGTGTGAGTAGCACATCAATAGGGTCAGTTATGTATCTGCAAGACAGAAGGTGAAAGATGACTACGTGTGCCTAGCACATCTAAAAAAATTATGAAAACAATTGCACATCTTGATCATTCCAGTTATTTCCGGCTAAACACAACGGGATTACCACCCACAGCATGGATTCAAATTTTTGCTCGTATTTTATTGGGACCACAATGTCAATTTAAAAGTTGAGATTTGTCACTTTTTTAAAAAATATAAATGGTTTGATGTGTTTTCTTGTTATGTCATGAAAAGGTTATGTTAAAACCAGAGCTCTAAATTGGCGATAATATATGATTCTAACAGTTGTGTTCCTGACAGGTTTGTCTGACAGTTTTGTTGAGATAAAGTAAATGGTAATAAAATTTCAATACATTGAAATGGCAGTGATAAGTTTCTTACCGATATTACATATATTTAAGGGGTTTTTACGACTCTTTTTTCTGTCTACGTGATGTATTGAACCTGTCTAATGTGAGAAGACCCTAACATCGGTATATAAAATACCTTTTCGTGATTTGGTATTGATTTGTAGGAATAAACAACGGATTTGTGTGAGTTTATTACTCCAATGGCATTATTGTTTAATAGAATTTATGGGAAATTATTCAGTGATAAATTAATTTCATTGGTGTAAACGTAGTCACAGAATCTGTCTCATTATTTAACTGGATTGATTGAGACGGATTACTTAAATTGAGTGGTTTATGTTTTTATTTAAACTGCATGCCCAGCTAATTAAATTGAGTATATATATTTATGAATCTGTATATTATACATTTCTTTTGGAAAAATAAACGGGTGCAACACAGAATACCTGATCCTTTTCGACTGGGCCGTGTGCCTGATTGTCCATCCGTCTGTTTGGTGTGTGCACTGCCACAGTAAACTATTCGGAACACGAACTATTGATTGGACCAGTAAGAGGAGCCTGCATTGTGGATGAGCATGCGGTCAGACTAGCATAATCTCTCAACGTGTTTCGTTGTTCAGCGCGCTTTCATTAGCACTCCTTGTTATTCAACGTGCTGTCTTGTGATTCAGTACGCATTCAGTCTGACAGTAGAGTAGATTTTTCTATTTCTATTTCTATTGATGTGTTTTAGGGTAAAATTTAAAAGCAGAAAAGAAAAGGGTTTCAAAAATATAATGTAATCAAAACTGGTTCAGGAGGTCATGTATCATCGTCTCAAACATGTTATCTCTTCGTGTAAAATTTAGCGACAGTTATATTTTTGCGCCGTGGTCTATCGACAGAAGGCGAAAAATACTCAGCGCACAGGAAGTGATTGAATAACTGCATCAAAGCCAAGCTGCTGCTTTACCAAATACGGTATCAGCCATTTTTCGAGAGTAAATATGTGGCGTTGGCCTTGTGGAAACCCCTTCTATAAAAAAGGAAAAACAAATTAGCGCCGTGTACAAGTAGTGGGATGATACGAGTTGCAGGTCCTTCTCAGTAGCAGAGTGGTCCTAGTAACGAGCGGTATTTTATAGAGTAATTAAGCAAAACTGCTAAAATGTTTGGTATAGTTTAAAAAGACATTGAAAACATTCCTTTTCAAAAAGGTTTATAAAAGGTTGCATAGCGCTCAGCGGTTTTAACCTAATTCAGCGTTTTATAAAAATTGCATATAATAAGTATATTTTTGCTACATTCATCTATGTCTGGGGTAGTCCGATTTTAATTCTCTTCTGTTAAAGATTGATTATCCAGATTAACTTCAACGAAAAAAGAACAATTTTACGATTAGCCTTTTTATTATTAGAACCTTGCTGTGATTATGTATCCGATGCTTTCATTTAACAATGAAGTAACACAATTATAAAGAGTAAATTATTGTATTTTCTTGTGTTTTATCTAGCATTCCCCCCCCCCCAAAATATCTAAAAAATTTATATAAGACTCCTAGAACTACCTAAAGACGCCTTTTTTGTAGCAAAACTGACCTTTAATAGATGTCGTAAAGACGTTTTTCTTTGTCAGCTGTTATAAAAAGATCTTAATGACTCCATAAAGACGTCATTTGCCTGCTTGGTTATGTAAGACAGATGACATTAAGATACCGGCCTTGTTTTCTAGCTCATACGAATATCAGAATACACAGCTTAAGGGTTCAAAATCAGCTCTGACTAATACATAAATCAATAAACCAAAGCTTAAAGAGGTAGTGTGTACACTTTTCAAGTTCATTTCAGCTTGATCAATTAAAATCCGCAAAAATAATACCACAATGGCATTTCAAGCTACTCACAAGCACTATATAGCGCTATATAACGTTTAATATGAGGCTAGCAGCCAATCATGGTACGACATCCATAGCAAGTGAACACGTATACCAAGCGGATCAAAATAAGTTCACAACTCTAAGTGAACATGATGGAAAGCTTCTCACCTCGATTCAATCAAAAGCTATGACCATATTACACAGAACTAAGCATTTTATTGACGCCGCGTTTGTGGTAAGCTTGCTCGAAGAGCACTTAAGCATAATCAAATAAAAACGCAAAGGCTTTATTTTCCCCATGCTTTGTGACTGCATAATGTTGCTGCCTATCCGTTACAGTAGCAAAGCGCCTCTTTTGCATCTTGTTTGACACTTTACACGATATTGATAATAAGAAAGTAGCAGCGTGGAATATGACAACTTGACGTTATGTTTATTAAAGTTATGCTTATTAAAGTTTGAGCCTTTCATAGGATGTGTAAGAAAAATAATGAAAAGACCCTTTAATGCGAAAATGAAAACGGACCAGCGATTAGCATACATCGTATGAGTATATCAGAGGGGGGAAGAGCAGTCGGAACAAACCTCAGAGAGGTTGACTCCTTGATTTATCCTCAGCAAAAGTCACAAAGAGACGGGCTCCCTCAAAAAATCAAACCACAGGGCCAATAAAGGATTATGCCGGAACAAATCAAGGCATCTGAATCTTGCGTTTTTGCAAATGCTTCCGAACTTCAGCGGCAAAGGCATCAATGACATCAGATAGGACTAAATAACCCAATCACTATACAAACTATGCTTAACAGGTTGGGTTAGCATTGACTAATGTCCTCCAGCTACGCTATGTCGAACGAGTTCCAAACTAATGGCGATGACGCCTTCGACAAGACTAGCGGGTCAACGATTTGGGAAGATAATTGCCATTTGTCTTGTCGTGTTGTGTTGAGTTTACCAACGAATCCCTGTTTCTGTTCTTTCATATGACGCCGCCAATGGGTACGGTGACGACGGTGAGGACAAGGTGACCATCGCTTGCAGTCGTGAAGTCGATAGATTTAGTGGAAGAAGTATGCCGGTGTGAGTATTTTTATTTGGCTGGAAATCACCTATGTTGCTTTACAGGGGACTTGACGAATGAATATTGTGTAGCCAAGCGTACAAGAAAGCGAAGTCGAACTGTACTGTACAAAATACGTGCGGGGGGTTTTTATGCACGACAACTGTTGCTGGTCTATTTGTTGCTGGACTACGCGTCAGACTAATGTGATTGGATGTGACCTGAGATAAATTTCAATACTGAAATCAATAAACTCAGGGGCAAATTTTAATACCGATTTGTAATGCACAATACACCAGACCAAATAACGTCACTAAAAGTTTCAACTGTCGAAACAAGCCGAAAGGTCATGCTACTAGTTCATAATTATAAGAATTTTACATTTAAAAATATAATAAACAGTTGGGCTTATAAATGGTTCGAAAACAGATCGATCCAATAAATAAATAAATAAATAAATGCAATATTCATGTCTAGCAGTGCACTCGTACTTTATCCCATAGAAGCAGGGGTTACAGTAGTCCTAAAAAGTATGTGGGTATGTGTAAATATGTGTATGTGTGCTTTTTAGGTGAAAAATTACATTTCTGTTGGGCTTTTATTGGTAAAAGGTAGCGGACTTAAGTAGTTACCTGGCTATTACTAAAATCTTACTTGTATAATCTGCTATAGTTGTATAATCATACCGCCTTAAAACTGTGATTTAGGAAAGTGGACATTCGTACGTACTTAGCTATTATTTCTGTGAGTCATTTGTACTTACCTGGTTATTTCTGATGTTCGTAATTCACAGAATATTGGAGCTGAATACTTAACTGAAGCTAAGTAAATCTTGGGTATGGGTCGGTTGTTCACGATAGATTCTACTTCATAGAATAAGACTGACAGGCGCGCTTCGTCGAGAATGATGTTGCGAATTATTGCATTCATCACATTGTTGACTGTTCTTATCTGTTTTCCCCATGCACCGCGCGTGTGGGATGCGGAAGGGAATATTCACTCAATTTCTTTGTTCAGTTGAATATCTATTGAAGTTCCCTCGAACCACTAACGAAGTTTGAGCTGTTGTCAGAACGAATAACTTCAGGTATACCTCTTCTACAAATAAACCTTTGCAGGGCGTTTACAAACTAATCCACATCTAACAAAGGCCAACTCTAGCAAATATTTTGATGCTGATCACAAGAATAACAAGGCAAGTACTTCGGCGCGGTCCCCTTTCGCGAATATTAGCCAAAGCAACCGATGCGTACTTGCGAAAACGGGGGTTAATGTGGGGTTAGTCTGCCACTTGGTTAGCCTGGCATTGTTGCACTGGTTGTCCACACTTAGATATCACACTGCTGCGTAACACCTTGCGAATCAGTTGTCTGGCTTTTGTTTCCCGGAATCTGGATCAAAGAATGGATAAGACGCACTCGGTGCCGCTATGCCATGCCTTCACATTCTGGTAACACCTCACCAGCAACAGAGACAGTTGGCAGTTTGGCGGTGAGATCAGCTGATGATCCATTTCAACAGCAGTCACAGGATTTCATAGCCAGCCTCCGATGCACAATAACTGACTTCATTTATTTCCTATCTGTTATAGTCCTTTGGGCATACAACAAAATATGTTTTTCGTCATCCGATAGCAGCACAATGAACGCATTTGGTTTCTTTTTCAGCCACAAAACGAATCTCAATATCCAGGCAAATGCTTTTTAGGTCTATGTCAGCCAGAACAGTAACCACTCAGCTCAGCTATTGCATGTTTTGTTTGCTTTGACGCAATAGCACAAGAAACTGAAGTACGCTAGACCTCGATGCCAGACTCTGTAATCATTGACAAATCGATCTTCGGTTCTAGCGATTCAAATCACCAACTCACAGAAATGTGGGATTAGTCATCTTTTCCTGATCTCACTTGGCGGACGTCCTCGAGAGGCATCATCAGCGGGATTGTTACTCGAGCTGACATGTCGCTACTGATCGGTTCTGGCGCCATCATGGATCGGTTGGCTACACAAAGGTCTGAAATCTACGGCTGGCGTTATTTATATAGTAAGATACTACACTACGTTCTATCCAGAAGAACATCTTTAGCACCCGAAGCTCCAGCTCACGCTGCATCATAAATTTACTCGCACAGATGTTACTGCTGCATGCAATTCTAGCCCTGGAATTCTTATTTGTTTCACTGACGCCAATCACGACTTGCCAAAGAGAAATGAACAATAGAAGGTATTCGCTGTATCAAGAATAATTAGATATGTCACTGTGCAGTATGCCTCTTCAATTGTGTCACAAAAATATTGCAGCTGCACTACTTTGATATCTTGCTGGCTCACATTTAACACACATCTTGGAACTTTAATTGGTTGTAGCAGCTTCAGCAATTCTAGTCATTTGGTGCATTTCTTGACTGTGCCTTCTTCAAGACACTTACACTCACTTACATTCGGGTTGGAATAATTTCATAGCCATTACCAAAAAATGCGAACAAAATCGAGCGGGTCATATACCACACTTACGATACTGCGTGAACCTTGTCGCGTGCGAACTGGCTCTTTTGACTTAATCTTGATACGAAGACCATCACGTTTGGTGAACCATTCGACTCGATCTAAAGGTAGCACGCCACACTGAAATTCACATTTTGAACTGGTCTTGCTCGGTTTTCAATTTGAAGAGCATCAGTCACATTACTTCTATTGCTCACCTAGTTAGATCAAATCCTCGTAGCGCTACCAAGCCTTAAGGCTCAGCTGTCAAGGCTTTTCCTTTTCTTGCTGAAAATGCAGACCGCAGTAAATCATCGACGTAAAATCCTTTTCATAACAGCATCGATGACACTTAGATCAAAGTAAGACCTGAAGTCTTCTGGCACTAACTCGGCATAGCTCTTGTCTTTCAGATCTTGAATTCTTGAATTTTTTACGTAACTGCTCATTTTGCCAAAGACATTCACCAAGTTAAGGCAAACGTTTCTCAGCTTTTTCATGATTGTTCTAAAGAGTTATTTGTTTCTATATGAAGGGAATATCTAGCTGATAATGATTATCACTTAAAGTGCCCCACAGTTTCTATATTCCAAGGATACTTCAATGAATTTTTTCTTTGTCCCATCAACTTTCAACTTGCTCTTATTCAGCCCATTTTTAACTTCAGGAATGGTAGCATCATCATCAGTGCACATCCTGATGGTTCTTGTGATTTCAAGTTGGATCGAGGTTTGAGAACTGTATGCGGTTCACCTGGCAGGCCACGACGTAATTTAAACGAAATAAATGCTTCTGGATTGTTTAATCCGATGTTTAGAGATAATCTGTGGTGTAGCGCGCTACTTACAATAAATATTATAAATGCCTGTACTTGGTGAAGTTGTTATGGCATGCAACACTTGACACAAGCGATTGAAAGTTATTCATGGCCTAGGCCTTTGAGGTTCAAAGTTTCACGACTTCCCTTTTGTGCACATTTTTGCGTTCATGGAAATATCTTTGATAGCCACATCCTTATCATCATTTAGTGCCACAATCGTCATGTTTGTGCTTTTACCTTGAATTTCCATCTGCTCGAGCAATTTCTCAGCAAAATGTCGGTTGTTACCTCTGTCAAGCAACGCACACGCCTTTACTGCGAGTTGCCGGTCTGGGCTATGAGCACAAACGAAAACAATCAGGGACACTTTGCGTGGTCGGTGTCCTGTGCAGAAAGCGATAGGGTTCATTATCATGCGTTCGTAATTCGTTTCCAATGGACTGCGCGGTTAGTTGGCGGTTCATGCTGGTTGCACTGGACATTCACTGCGTCAAGGCCTGATGAAGTATACGTAAGTGTTTTTTCTGCATAGGTTGACCCCGCATTTATTTGACCACCTGACGATTTTTGTCATGTGCTAAGCCTGTTTAAAATAATTAAAGCAGATTTTTCTTTCTTTTACTTGTTTTACCTTAGCAGCATCGGATTTGACTTGAAACTTTTCGCACTTTACCAAGTAATGTCCTTCACAACACAGGAACAATTTTGGAATGCGCACTTCCCTTTTTTATTGTTTCGCCGTGGCCACTTGCGTCTTTTTCCTGCTTCTCAGCAGTTACTTTAAAGGTCCTTGACTAATACTTTTCTGTAGTTGCGGCTCGGTTCCAAATATTGGATTACAAACCTCTCTCCTGAACTTCGAGATGAATTGAAGAAAACGCTCAATGTCTGGGTATCTGCCATATACTTCAAAATTTGCAACAGATTTTCAACAGATTTTTCTGAAAAATTTTTCAACAAATTTTCAACAGATATCAGCGTTGTTGCAAATAGAGAGCTTAACAAGGGGAACCGGACAGAACGCCGACAGACGAAACGCCGCCGGGACATAACGGCGGCAGGACTAAACGCCGCTAGGACAAAACGCTGTTGTTTTGTTTTTATTTTTCTAAAGCTTTGAAACCGTTTGCACTCTCGACATGGTGCAAAACGCTCAGCACTTACACATGGATGTCACCTTTAAGATCGTGCCGAGAATGTATTATCAACTTTACACCACCCATGCATACTACCCAAACCGCTCCACCACGGATTCCTTCGAGGAATTGCGTGCAATATTCTAATGCAATTAACTGTAGATTGATCGCAGTGAACTGCACTTGATATCTAATTGATATCATATGTTAAAAGGATAATTAATCTATGTAAATTGCAATTGATATGTAGTTGTGATCATGCGATAAAAGAGAGATTGAACTTAATGAATTGTAGCTATAATAAAGTGCATTAAAATCATCAATTAATGTTAATTGTATTATTGCAAAAACACAAATAAGAAAGATATACACAAAAATATTGTGACGTTTTGTCCCCGCGGCACTTAGTCCTGTCAGCGTTATGTCCTAGCGGCATTCAGTCCTAGCGGCGTTTTGTCGCCGCAGCGTTTTGTCTGCGGCGTTCTGAACGCCGGCGTTTTGTCTGTCACCTTTCTCTCCTAGAGCCCTTTACAAGGCGTCCTCGTGGATCACTTTCATATGAGGGTCGGAAGTTATATTTGAAATCCATGTTTCTACGATAACGTAGTCTTCCTTAAGTAAGGCCTTTGCTCTCGGGCAGCCGATCTACGACTCCATGCAGGCACACGGTTTTATTACTTTATCTTCGCATAAATCCAGCAGTCTGTTTAGTTTTAACTGCATCACTAATCTGAGCCACATCAGTATGGCCAAAGAAGCGCACAAAAATCCATCTTTTTGTTCACTTTTCTTTACAATTTGGCATTTGTTATTTCCAATTTTACATGTTTTACAAAATTCCATGTTTGTTCCCAATAATTTTATTTTTATCCTTTCACAAGTTTCTATTCAATCCATATTCAATTTTTGCAATTTTTGTGCTAATTTTTTTTGCAAGACAGACTTTATTATTTTATTTTCAGCTAGAAACGCATTGAAATATTTACAAGTATGTAAAAAATGGTATGAAAACTCATGTACAAAAATGTGGCTTCAGGGATAGAATGTCATCTCAGTAACCTTCATCCACTTATATACCCTACCTGGGCGGAGCTTTCTGAATTCTAGACGTACCAGGACATACCTCATTAAATGGTATCACCCATAAGAGGAACAGCCCACACATCTTTTTCATAAAGAATTAACAAGCCAAATCATTATACCTGTCAAACATATTAGCTGTAGGTTCTGGGTAAGGGAAAGTAAGGTGACAGAAAGTAAACTGCTGTTATTGACAGTTCATCGGTCGGATTTATCCTTACTACAAGTGTTTCACCATTGTTTGCTTTCAAGAGATTCAATGATAATGTGTTGATTTTGATTTCAAATTCTTGGGCTGTCTTCTAGCATGCAAGAGATTATTGGTCATCGAATCAATAATAAATATCTTGCGTTCATAGCTTACTATGGGGAAGACACAGATTTTGACACAGACCAATAATCCATGACAAATTAAAAGAACAGGACTTCAGGATCTGCTTAGATTGTAAAGGTGGTGAAGCATCTTGGGATATTTACCTTACGCGATTGCTCGGAGAGGTCGCATCAGCGTCGTTTTCAACAAGCCTTTTTTAGATGATACGAACTCGTTAAGGCGAGTCATTGAAGATAATTCTAGTTTTTTTAAGAACGTAAAGAACGTCAAAAACGAAATGACTTATTACCTCGCGTTTAAAGGCCTTTGTGCAAACTGGTTGTCTTATAAGTATACATGATCATACGATTCTTTCAAAAGAATTTGCAGTATCATCTATAACTGTTAACAGTAAACATCGAGAAAAGGGTGAGATAGAAAAGCAAAAATAAGTCCTTGTACTATGACATCACTAATATCACTACTAATGTTGATAGCACAAGTAGTACATATAACACAGTTAGTGATAGTAGTACAGATATTACCAGTAGCACTAGTAGTCAATATGATAATGGATGAGGCATTAATTAAGAACATGTCACTAGCCTATTTAAATATCAGCATGACAAATAATCAACTTCATATGATTCGCCGATTAAAAGCTCGGCAATACAAAGAAATAAAAATAAATATAAACAGGCTTCACTTTACAGCTTGTAATAACTTCCTTCATGCGTGATATAATTGACTCTATTTAAAATATATGAAATCTGGCTGAAGGCTCTTTCAGTTGATAACCACTGTAATTGGATCCACTGAGTATTGCATATATTCATTAGATTGTTTACCTTCAGCTACGACTACTTAAATTAAAACGTAGTTTGTCATCACTCCCATAATAGCCTTTCTATATAATAGTGTTTTTATGCTTGCGACAGTTGACATCATATGTTAGACAAAACATAATTCTCTACCCGCTGGGAATCGAGTAGTATCATTAGGCCCTTTAGTGCAATAGTAATTACCTAACTGAAAGCAGTACTCATAACCACTGTCAAAATAGCTTCACATAATTGTTTTATTTCATGATTGCTAATGATTGCTTTTCCAGTTATCGAAAATGTCAAGCTACGCACTACTGAAAGTTTGTGTTCAATGTCACCATAACACCTTAACTACGCGACAGAAAACAGAGAAGATGGGTGTAGAAATATGTAATATATAAGATATTATTCCACAAAAATTAACGAAACAAAAATACAATCACACTCGAAAACTCTCCTTGGCCTTAGGCACTGTTTCCTTCCACGCTGGTACTACCAATTGTACAGGCTGCGTTTGGGATTTAGAATCAGTCAACTGGCCTGCTTAGTCTTATTATTTTATGTTGCTAGGATATGATCATATACTGGACATATCGGTTATTTCTAATAAAAGTTATAGTTTATCATTCTCATAATATAGAATGAAGTACACAGCAGTTCTTAAATTCTTTTATTTTATTAAATCAAAATTAATAGTTTACTCCACGAGGATAACTTTACGAGTTTATTTGATGCAAAAACATGTTATTTTTTTGTGTTCGACTTCTAAGAAATTAGGCTGTTGATAAAGCCGTTCATATCGCAGCAGTTTATCTTGATATACGCATGAATGCAAATTAACATCACAGTTACTAATTGAAAGGAAGGTATTATAATTGAACGGAAACAATGACTAATTGAACGGAAGTTAGTACTGATTGAACGGAAGCGATTACTAGTTGAACGGGATCGATCACTAATTGAAAGGAAATATTATTACTTGAACGGAAGCGATTATTAATTGAACACGATCGATTCCTAATTGAACATAAGTGGTAACTAATTGAACGGAAATGATTATTCTTTGGACAGAAGTAATAAATAACTGAACTGAATGAAGGTTTCAATTTTTTACCTCGGTTTATATCAGCGATAAGCCTAACCAGTTCCATCTTTTCCGAACGTTTTGCTTGGTTATGCTACACTCTGGCCATATTGGAACATTATTATTTACTGTTTATTTGTGTGGATGAGTAGTAGAGCATTTGATGTTTTTACTCATCTTAGTCATGTCGAGAGCAATCTCCAGGCTGTTAAAGAAATAAGATGGAAACACATTTGGAGATACCTGGTAATAGGATGGGCATTACTTATACTTGTAATTGCAATGTCCGTTACATTTGATAACATGGTAACTCTGAGCAAGTATTTAAAACTGAACTTCGGAGATGCCATCTAGAGCCATCTGGATAAAACTAATTTATAATTTGCAACAGTCGTTGTTACCACATAACTGAGTATAGTAGATTTTATCTTAATATGTTGACATCTCAGAAAGGCATTTAGCACCAGGCGAAGTATCACAGGAACAAGCAGGACACAGCGTGTCACGTGTCTCAAATTATTCATAATGATGGGCATCAGTCATATTGTACTTCTTCTCATACCTTTTGTGGATCATGTGGCGTTATGGATATATTTTGTGGCAATATATTCTGAGCAAGGTATCTACATATGGGTAGCTTTTGTGTTCGCAAAGCAAGTATCTGAGAGTACTTTAACCACAGTTCTTCAAAACCAGCAATAGAGAGAAACAGAATATACGAAATAATTTTTGATCGTCAAATTCCCAGGAACTGTAATGGATATTAGTCATAAGAGTACTTGGAATATAACAACTTGCAACAATAATTTTAATTCCTTGTTTTAAAATGTTCAAGGAAGTGTTTTTTTCTTACAGCCCATAATTTTGAATTAATTTAAAATTAGACACCGTGGCATTGCCACTGCATTTTTTACATTTTAATTGGCATACGAAAGACCCTGTCTACTCTCAATCGGCCTGCTCCGTTCCAACCTAATTGATCCTGTGTACTCGCATTTACCCTACTCGCACTCAATCTACTGTGACAGTTCTGTTTATCCGATCTGTAGCAACTGTAAAAAATATATATCGCTCATTTCCTTATGCCTTATAGAATTAAAAACAGATTTAAAAAATGAAAAAGGCACCTTGAAAAAAAAAATTTTTTTTGTTATGCTATGTGGGACATACTCGGTTTAGGTCTAAATGTTCTTGGCATAGGTAGTATGATTATTGTAAGAAAACACATTGTTGTTAAAATAAGTATCACTTTGATGAACATTGCCAATGTCTTCTATATGTTTGAAATGACAATAGAACATCCTTTTACAATATTGCGATTTTCACAAGGTCTTCGTCATTCAAAAGTTACATGTGCCTATTTATCATATACTCCGAAAAAATATTATACGATGTCATATTGATAATGGCAAAATGCAATATTTCGTAAAGTTGGAGTCTGGTAAATGGATTGTTTTATGAGTGAATAAAATGTTGGATTTAATTATCATATGTGCCTCCGTGCATGCGTGGGTCACATATAGGGGTGGGTTTGAGCCGATGATAGTTTATTTTACTTACTCTTTAAATAACACGCGAAATGTTAATTTATTGTAATCAAGATTCTACAATGCAGCCCCAACACGGTTATGCGAAATATCTCAAAACGAACATTTGCAAATGTATTCATTCAGTAAAATGGTAGAGAAAATGTTCTCACTTTCCTATATTATTATAATTGCAGTTCATTTACGCCCCTTCTGAAATGTTGATAGGTCATAATAAATTTTCTATAAGGCCGTCTGACTACGTCATACTGCAGTGGTTATATAAATACTTTTGATGAGTCATGTATCATTCTAGTTGTTACCATTTTTTTTCTGAGTAACTGGGAAACTCTCCCGTGGTAAGCACCCACTCACTGATTTGTTGCTGTCGTATTAGCAATATCAGTACTCAATATTCATATTATTACATAGAAACCATTCTTAATTTTACAGCGACAAAGTTATGGTTAAAAATCTGTTATTCTAAAATAGAACGAACAGTAGCGAACACCTCTTTCCACATTGTTTCTTAAATGTTATTTGTCAGTATTTCTTGTTTATATTTTAGTGTTATTTAATCGTTTATCTTTTACGCAGGTACGACGAATGATTGGTTTCAGGGTTTCAGATGTTTATCGAAGTCAAAACAACGTCTATATTTCGACATTGGATAGATGTCGATTATTAAACGTCTGATTGATGCTGCGTTCAACGTCTATCCAACTTTTATTTTTCGATGTCTATTCAACTGTGTATCAAAGACATTTTTTAGACGTCGGAGAAAATTATCTTACAGATGCGACCAAAACCAAGATCTGAACAAGGCTGCTTGTCCATGATCTATTCAGCTTTGTTACAAGGACGTTGGTGAGACTCTGATAAATGGTTAGGACAAATCACAACTAAAGAGCAACAAGTTAATACTGTGGTTTGGTCTGATCGTCGAAGCAATCATAAATCCAGGTTAAATTTATGCTAGAATGATTATTAGGTATATTATTTGGTTCAGTCTTGGATAATCACAGACACAAGCCAGGTTATAGAGTGCTATGATTGGTTTATATCTACAAGATTAAACAGAATCCCGACGGTGATTGGGTTTTAAGCGACAGTTAAACAATCAATCAATAACTATTTATATGTATGAATAAACTATGCTAAGCAGTTGTCCCTGTTGGTCTAGTGGATAGGATTCGGTGCTCTCACAGCCGCGGCCGGGGTTCGATTCCCCAACAGGAAGCATGCATTTTTGAACTTCCACCCAAATTTGTCAAGATTTTTCTTCCACTATTGCGGATTAAAACATTGGAAACAATCTTGTTTTCTTGAATGAGTATCATATATGGACACAAAATAAATAAACAGAACCTTTTCAGTGCGTAGAACTTGAAGAAGGAATCACCAGAGAGCACTGGCATTTTGATAAAAAATGAATGTTTTGATGTGTATCTTCTCTTTCTATATGATATTAAACATTAGTTAAGTTTATTTAGCTTTTTTTCTTTAATGTTAGAATGTTAAAATATAGAATAGGCCTTATTGAGAAAGATATGTACCAGTCTAAAATTAGTACAAAATAATGGACAAAACTTTGCACCAGTAATTTTGTTTAAATCATACATTGCCCTACTCCCCTGCTCCTCTGATATGAAGTCAAGCCTCTGTTGCATTATCCTACGCCCTGTTATAAAGAACAACAACTCTTCTGTTATAAAGCAGTACTCCTCTGTTATAAAGCCATGCACCTCTGTTATAAAATCCTAACCCTTTATTATAAAGCCGTTCCCATCTGGTATAAAGATCTATCGCTCTGTTATAAATCCCTACCTTTCTATTTCTCAGTTCGGACGAAATAGGTTCTCACAGCCTTAATCAAGGCAATTACATAACAAAATGACATAATACAAAACATCGCAGGACACGGGTGAGGGGACAGCTGGTAATGCATGCTATTACTGTTTGTAATGAATTGTTTGGCAAAATGTCACTATTATAATGTACTACATCATTGGTGTAGCGTTTGGTAATGTTTAGGTCAATTGTTGACAATTCCATTTTGTATAATGCAAACACACTGCTTTTCTTTACTCCTACTCAGTAGGACTAAATCATTTTGGTTTTAGTGCATTCTAAGTATACTTAATTGAAATGGTAATACTTCGCTATTGTAATGCAATTCACGTGTGTTTTCTATCAATGTGATTTTTGTTAAATGTCTCTTAGATCATATTGCTTGCGCCCGCTATATTCTGCTAAACACTTTATTTCTTGATAAAATGTAAGTGGCATTTATTATTTAAAAGAACCAGCTTATTTAAGCCACGGAAGTAAACAACACAAAGTAAATGATCATAAAAGGTATTTCTTAGCGACATTTTTTTTATATAGGTAAGCAATATTTTGGCTTTGGTTCTTGACTTGTTTGCTTAGAATACGACACAACGGCATATTGTTCCTTTCCGTTTAAGGCCTCGAATTTCCGTATGCTAGTGAAACTTGTTTCAATTAATCAGCAGTCCCATTAGGGTAGCTTCGATACACACTAATCAGAGCTTTGAAGCATTGTACTGTTTTGGTGCTGTCATAGTGTCATCACTCTATAATAGCTTCGGACAATTGCTTTCATGTTGTTAGGCTACAACAATTTGCTTTTCATATTTGGCACACAGAGAGCATTTATTCAGGAACGGGTTAGACTTCATTTTTATAGGAATATAATGAATAAAAAAGTGTGAATTTGCAAGACAAGAAAATAAAAACGGTAAAATAATTTTGAAGAACGCTGTTGTTTTAAAGGGCTGTAGTTAAAAGCTCTCCAAACAAATTCAAGGGTGTTTTAGATATTCGCAAAAACGGTTTGGCAACACCTACAACTTAACACTGACTGATCGAGATGAAGAGTGTTGGGCCATTTCGTGATGGCGGAATATTTTATAGTATATTTCCATTAGCATGTTTTTCGCTGTCAGTACTATGTCTTGCATTGAGAATTGTATTGCATTTCTTCGTGACACACTTTCAATCAAAGTCCATGACATTTCAATTTCACTTTTGCTTGGCTCGGTGTGTATCAGTGATAAGCTTAACCAGCGCCATCGTTGTCGGACGTTTTGATTGGCTGTGTTATACCGCGGCTATATTAGAACATTATTGCTTACTCTGTTCGTTTGTGTGGATGAGTATCATAGCACACGATGTATTTAATAGGCTTAGACGTTCAGAAAGAATTCAACAAACTGCCACAAAAATAAGATGGCGGCATATCTGGAAGCATCTATTAGTCGGTTGGGGATTACCTTTCCTTGTTACATTAATGACCGTTTTGCTCGACAATATGGGCACCATAAAACGTGATGTAAAACCAAACTACGGAGATCAATGCTGGCTTGAACCGTCTGGAATAAAGCTAATCTTATACTTTTCACCAGTGATTATCACTGTATTGCTTAATATGGTCTTATTCATTCTAATTTGTTTGTATTTAAGAAAAGCCTTCAGTACCAGGGAAAGAATTAGGAATACAAATGATACGCACCTGATCACGTATATCAGGTTATTTATTATGATGGGAATCACTCATATTCCACTACTTCTCATACCTTTTGTGGATCATGTGGTCTTATGGATATGCTTCATAGTAATATTTTCCGGGCAAGGAATTTATATAGGTATTGTATTTGTGTTTACAAAACAAGTGTATGAATGTATATGTAAACACAGCTCTACAACACTAGCAGTAGAAAGAAACGGAACAAACAGGAAGAATGAAAGGGACTGTCCTCAAACCCTAAATTGCAACTGGATATAAGATAATCTACAGAAAAAGATCATTATTTTCTTTATAGCCTCTGCTAAACTATTGCAATAATTAACTTAAACGGAGTGATATCCCACCAGAAATTTTGATTATCGATTTGTTTTCCTTCCAATTTAATTTTTGATTACATGAAGTACATGAAGTAACTTGTACTCAGAAACATCACACATTGGTGACCATTTTTCCCTCACAAATGCATTCTCGGATATGTTTTGCATTGACACTTTGCAACAAAAGTAATCCTGTGCTGATTTCTAAGACATTTTTGTTGGTTCGCCTAATTTTGGCACTATCTATAATTTCGAATATTGTAATATTTGACCTGTGAAAATTCGAATTAGGTTCTAAAAATCTGATGTTGTGTGGAGTTCATAAAGATAGAAGAATGTCAAAAAATCAAATGTTGAAAGGTAATAAATGTACACTTTTCTGTCAGAAATACACAAACTGCCTTTTTATTTATCTCAGGGATCGCATAAATGCAAATATATGGTAAATAGGTCATTATTTCACAAATCTAAATGTGTAACCTGATCACATGACTAACAAGTCTATACGGAAAAATATATTTTGTGGAATACCTAGAATGAGAGAGAGATTGAAAGATAGAAAGATAACAAGAAAGAAAGAGAAAGAAAGAAAGAGAGAGAGAGAGAGAGAGAGAGAGAGAGAGAGTGAAGGAAAAGATTGTGGAGAGAGAATGTGAGTGTTTAGATATAACATATATAAATACTGTAGAAAGAATTTTACCATATATTTTTAATCTCTTTGATAAATTTTCGCAAGATATTTACAGAATGTTTTATTATTAGCTTTTCTGTAAATACATTTGCCTTGCAATTTAAGTCTTACTTATTTATTGTCTATTTTATCGTCGGCTTTTTATATGCACATATGCGTTATGACTTATTCCTTGTATGACCAGCTTTTGTTAAATAAATAATGTTCCTTTTGCTAAGTAACTAGAGTACGTTGTTTCGATATTACAGCAGCAATTTTCGATAAAGTTTGTCCTGTAAACTGTATCATATTGTATGATGTATACGCTCTATACCACACTGTTATATATATATATATATATATATATATATATATATATATATATATATATATATATATATATATATATATATATATTTGTATATATATATATATATGTCTGTGTGTGTGTGTGTGTGTGTGTGTGTGAGGTAACATTTTTTTATCCTTAGAACTTTGTCCAACGTTTGGGCAGGTTTGTCGTCACGGTGTCGATGCGCTCCATGTTTACGTACAACTGAATGAAACGTTTCAATAAATATGAATTCCAGGCCTTTACCGTGATGTAAAATATCTGAAAAATTTAGACCGCATTTGAGTTCTTGAGGGTGAAATGCGTACTGTCGAAATCGGTTGATCACATAGTGATCTATTCATTCAGTCATCCTTTATATCAAATTTTGCGCTTTCCTCTCCCACCCTAGGGGGCAAAAATAAAAGAAACAAATTTTATCAATGCAGTAAAATTCCGTTTGTTGAAAACCAAGTATAATAAGATCCAAGGATTACGGACACTCTTTGTCAGGATCATTGCATTCTTGGAATAACATTGCATTCTTTACTAATCAAAGCTCGCTTCTCTCGCTTGTAGACGGAGTGATTCATCTGCTTATTTTTATATATTTATAGTTAAATAAAGGAAGAGGTATAGCTAAATATAGGAAGTGTTACAGTTAAATTAAGAAGGAGTCATAGCTAATATATATATATAATATATATAAAACTAATTTATAATTTGCACCAGTCGTTGCTATCACATCACTGAATATAGTAGTTTTTTATTTTAATATGTTGGCATCTCAGAAAGGCATTTAGCGTCAGGCGAAGTATCTGAGAGTACTTTAACCACAGTTCTTCTAAACCAGCAATAGAGAGAAATAGAACATACGAAATAATTTTTGATAGTCGAATTCCCAAGAACTGTGACGGATATTGGACATAAGAGTACTTGGAATATAACAACTTGCAACAATAATTTTAACTTCTTGTTTTAAAATGTTCAAGGAATTAATTCAAAATTAGACACCGCGGCATTGCTACTGCTTTTTTACATTTTATTTGGCATACGAAAGACCCTGTCTACTCTCAAACGGCCTGCTCCGCTCCGACCTAATTGGTCCTGTGTGCTCGCACTTAGCCTACTCGCACTCACTCTACTGTGACAGTTCTGTTTATCCGATCTGTAGCAATTGTAAAAAACTATATATTGTTCATTTCCTTTTGCCTTATAGAATTAAAAAATGAAAAAGGCACCTTAAAAAAGATGTTTTTGTTATGCTCTGTGGGACATACTCGGTTTAAGTCTAAATGTTCTTGGCATAGGTAGTATGAATATTGTAAGAAAACACATTGTTGTTAAAATAAGTATCACTTTGATGAACATTGCCAATATCTTCAATATGTTTGAAATGGCAATAGAGCATAAATATAAAGCTGTAACCTATTTATAGAGAATAAATGAAAAGAAAATCTATTAAATGTGTTTTTACATTCGGGAAGTTTATTACAATATTGCGAATTTCACAAGGTCTTCGTCATTCAAAGTTACATGTGACTATTTATGATATACTCCGAAAAAATATCATACGATGTCATATTGATAATGGCAAAATGTAATATTTTGTAAAGTTGGAGTCCGGTAAATGGATTGCTTTATGAGTGAAAAGAATGTTGGATTTAATTATCATATGTGCCCCCGTGCATGCATGGGTCACATATTTGAGCCGATGATATTTTATTTTACTTACACTTTACATAACATGCGAAATGTCAATTTATTGTAATCAAGATTCTACAATGCAGCCCCAACACGGTTTTGAGAAATATCTCAAAACAAACATTTGCAAATGTATTCATTCAGTAAAATGGTAGAGAAAATGTTCTCACTTTCCTATATTATTATAATTGCAGCTCAATTACCCCAATTCTGAAATGTTGATAGGTCATAATAAATTTTCCACAAGGCCGTCTGACTACGTCATACTGCAGTGCATGGTTATATAAATACTTCTGATGAGGCAAAATTCTTTTGTCCGAGAGTAACTGCGTTATTATATTAACCATTTTTCCATAGCTGTCTTCCTTCAGCAAGCGCTTTTCTCGAAGTTTGTTCCCCTTCACACGTTTTGCCAGTTAGGCCACGGGACGATCTGATTGTGCTCTCCATTGCTTTTTTTGCTCATTTTTGTGTTGCGCAGGGCCAAATGCTAGCCTCCGATTTATGCAAAGTGACAATCATAATTTGCCTTGCATCAAAGGTTTCATCCAAAATGGTGACGCACGTGTCGCAAAGACAGTGATTTGTGTATCTGTGCTTTCTGGTATCCAACAAAACACCGTACTAAGCCCCACCCACTTTCTCATTTTCATTAATGACCTGCCACTTCGAGCCCAGCCATCAGTCCGCTTGTTTGCTGACGACTGTGTCCGTTTTCGTGAAATTAGATATAAACGTGACCATCTAATTGTACAGCAAGACTTAGAAGCCTTGAATTCTTGGGAGAACGATTGGCTAATGGAATTCAATCCGGTTTTGTGCGCACTATTTAAAAAAGCGGTATCGAAAACTAAATAAATATTCATTGAAAAAACACAGTAAATTAGACGGCCGATTCAGCAACCTATCTGAGTGATGGAATTTCTAAAGACTTAAAGAAGTCGCTTGTCAGGTGTGGGATCCCCACCTAGAGTGCCACATCTCCAAATTAGAGTCAGTGCAGTGGGAGGGCAGTACGATACGCGACAAATAGGTATCATAACAACAGTTTGGTCACCGATAAACACACATTCTATCATCTTCCAACCACCATACCACACCACTCAGCAACACAATAATACAAGTGTGCTCCAAGTGTCATTCCGCCGAACATCAAGCTATATTAAACAGACACATAAGGTATCGAAAGAACATATGGAATGAGTTACCCTATTGTTACAGAGATGACACAATATTACCTAAATCGGGTGCTAGTGTCGTTAAACTAATCAGTCAATCAAGCAATCAGGAAACTGGTATATATTTATCATATATTTTCTGTCGTCCTTCATTATCAAATGACTGATATTGAACATGCTATTTTAATTTTTGTTTTTAGAACATGAGTACTCATCCTATAGTACGCTACATCATGTATATTAATGAAGAAAATAAATTAAGGCCACCTTATTCTTTTGCCAGTATTTTGGCCTTGAAATCCAAACTTATGTCTGTGGAGATAAGAAAGGAATTTTGTTTTTTCTGCGAAGTAGATTTTCTGAAAGCTTTAGGATGGGTAAACAAGAGATTTTACGTGCGGTATCACTCATTTTGAAAGGTAGCCATATAATTAAGGAGAATAAGACTTGGTTTTTAAAACCTAAAATTTATTGCACTAACACAAATAAATATGCTATCCAGGGGATTTTGTGTTTCTTAATATGTATGTGTTTTTATTTAAAATCTTTTCTGTTGCAAGATCTCGCAAGTAAAGACTCAGCTTCGTCTGTAAGACTGTACTACAGTTCCATTGTTAAAAATCAGTTGTAGAAAATTGTTTACGTAGCTTCTAAAATGGATATTTGTAATTTGCAAAAAAATGAACTCAGCGGAAAAAACATGATTGAAGATACATTGTATATCAAAATCAGCTTGTTGTATGTTGTGATAACTTACTTTTGTGACAAAATAATATGGCTATTGGTTGAAACAAGAAATATGTTTTCGTAGCCATCCAGTTAGGATGTACGCAAAAGATTTTAAAAATTTTCAGCCCCTTTCCCCTGTACGCCAAAAATCACGTTATTATTTAGTTGAACATTAGCGCCCGCACTGGTCTAGACACCCCCTCCTTAAATACGTCCTAAATGTATGACCCCTTAGGCATGTAATAAGAGTACTGTCATTGTACGTATCTGGTTAGAAGTATTACTATTTTGTAGTTCCAAGAGAAGTCGGACGAAATGGTGTTCAGCGTATGGTGCGTTATTTATTATTTATGAAATATCTGTGCTTTTATCTTAAAAAAGACAAGTTTTATGAGATTCTTGGGCCTATAAATTAAGCTAGGGGTGGAAAAGCTTCCAATCAGAGTTCCCTCTTTATTGTTCGTACATACAAAATATGTCTATGCATTCATAAGAGATATAGAACGTGCCACTTTGAGAGACGTTATTTGCTAATTTATAAATGTTAGGGAGTCCCAAAATTTTCGTAGACCTAAATGATGTTAACTTCGATGAGGAGGTGAGATAAGATTTAAAAATTGTTATCTTAAAATATTAATTTAAACAAAATGATCATCATAATTTTCAGCTTCTTGCTGATAAAGAAAAGTTTACTGGAAATGTGCAGGTAAACTGAATAATGTTATTCAGAAATTGATCGTCGTTTACAGTTGCATATGGACGGGTATATTTACTTTACTGTTGATTGGTTTCATTAATTTAATTGGTTCAATATATGGATTAACAGTAAGACAAACATCAAATTCAATATTTCATGAAAGAGGGTACGCTCTGTATTCCATAAAAATTGAAGAGCTTTCAATTTTTGAAAGAACAATATGCATCTTACTTTTATTGTACTCTACTTATTTCTACCCTTTCAAGAGAACTTTCAATATGCATATGAATATTGCATTTTACTAAGCGTACGTGCATACAGTGGGCAGGTGGTATGGTCCAAAGCGTACGCACTGCGTACAAGGGGGGATCGGAAATTGAAAAATGTTTGCGTACGTATTAAATATTCACAACAATCTGGGTTATGATTGTCTAGATTGACTAAAAAGATGATATTATCACTATGATATATAATAAATTTGAATTAACTTAGGCGAATATGAGCCAATGCTTGAGAGGGAAGAAGAGATTTCCATCGCTAGAAAACATGTTGAGAAAACAAAAGGTATCGAAACATCGATTTATTCATTTCAAGCTTCAGTTACAAAGCATTTGTAAGGATTTTCGCCAACTGAAAGATAAATAGGTGCCACAATTTCATCCCTTATGTCTTGGCAAACCTTACAATAAACAACTCCGACATGTCAGAATTACATAAGCGGTTTGTTAATTTGTCTTTTAACGTACAGAACACCGTTAGAATCTCTTCTTGAAGCAGTTAAATTGTGCCATTTTCAGATGTCGAATTTTGATGGGCCAACTGGTACAATTTTTGCTTCGACGTTAGTATTAAGTCACTGTTTGAAGTCGTTCAAGATTACTTTTACAGCAGTTTAGTGTTTGGAAAATCAGCAACTTTTTCTGGTATGTTGTTTTATTTTTATGTAGTCAGGCATTGTGTTTCCCTGTTAGGTACTTGATCTGCTGTCAAGTGGTCTACAGAAGTTACTCTTGCAGTGAAGACACTCTTTTCTGCAAACCAAATAAGGTCTTATCCTAGTATGTATCTCACTCCTGTCATTGAACCAAACAAAATTATACAAATTAAAAATTATAAATAGTTTAAAGGACTTTTCAGGATGATCTGTTCTTAGAAATCATTATACTTTTTGTAATTTATAAGGTATAGGAAAATTGACCTGGGCGGTTTAGTATTCTAAAATATTGATAACTACATCTGTCCATTACGTTGTCAATTGGTTAAATTTTAAGTGTCCATTTCTTTCATTTCAGGCAAGGCAAAGATTATAGAATTTCTCGGCATGATCCGCAAAGAGTATAGAACACTTACCCCAAGATGAACAGTACAAAAAGATACGAGTGAAAGTGACCAACAAAAGAAAGACAGTGCACATCAACATAAATAAAAATCTTGAGGTACTGTTACCAAAGAAACAGCAGGTTAACCTAGGTGATAAAGTTGAAGGGTGATGGAACACTTGTCTTAAAAGTACCCAATCTTTCAAGTTTGCGGGCCCTTAAGTATATCGTCGCTACGCGACTAAGTAGGCAGCAGGATGTCAACGTTCCAACGACCACATAATTCCTTCGTTACATTTTATTTGAGTACAGTATTGCATTTAAAAAAACAACCGAATCGAACCGAAATTTTGGAATTCGGTTTTCGGTTCTCACCCAACAGAGAAATTTTGCTCGGATTTCGCTGAAACCGGCACACCCCTACTGTTCTCAAATAAGAATTTTGAGCATATTTATCTGCTGTGATAGCGTAGTTTAACGTTTCATTTATTTGTAGGTCCCCAATAGCAGACTTAGGTAGACCATGCTCGAAAAAAGAAAATAGGTAGACCTCATGCATATTCTTTGGATAAAAACATTTCTTGACATACTCAATGCTTTGCTTGTGAACGATTGTGACATTGTGAAAACTGTGAAATAAAATATTATATGTAAATTCTCCTTATGTACCATAAATGAGTATGGCATATCTCAGTCGCGGTAACAGTGTATAGATTTATATTTATTCATTTCATATTTTTTAAACTTTTGTTACTTTCAATAACAAGAGGCACTAACATAACACCCCAGAATAAATAAAGACATCAGAAAGTGGGCATCCATTTCGCACGAGCGCAAAAAGAGAGGGGGAGGATGTCTATCCGTGTGGGTACGCTATTGTTAAACTTTATAATGAAGGCTCAATTTTTGGAGTATATGGGGGAGAGGGGATAAAAAAGGAAATTCGCGGAAAAAGGAAATTGTACGCCTGATCGAATCCCATAGAAGCACCCAGCCCATGGGCTATCCCTATAATAACACCTTTTGTGATGACATTTTTTCGGGGATAGAGAGATTTTATGTATCACGTTATATATGTATTTTTCTTCTTAATATTTATTGCCTATGTGTCTGTATTTAAGGGGTTGGGGTTAAAGATAAGTAACAACCAATGTGTCATTGCTTCATGGTTGAAAACTATCTGTATGAAACAAATAAAAACAGTACATCATATTTCACTTCTGTTTTATTAACACTCTCGAAAAATGGTAGTGGCTTGATCAATTCGACATCGGGCGGACAGCACCCTGTATATTTAATCAATAAATATATGACGTCTTGCGCCCAGTCAACAATTTGACCTCACTGTGATCTCACTGTGACTTAACAACAACCACATATTCATGTCATAGTATGATGTCACTGTGAGCTAAATTGTCATAATGTGCCATTGGGTAGAGAAACACAAGGTCCCGGCACTGATAACTCCTGATGGTCGCGCAATACACGCTCGTCGTGTCATCGCGTACACATGACATGTCTTCGGCACCCTCTTGTTGCGATGAGGTAACTTGACGTTCTTCCTTGTCAGCATTGCCGCCGTCTCTGCGCCCTCAGACCTTGGCGTGTCTCGCGATGATTTCGTTCTTTCCCCCACTTTGGGCCTGAAATAGAACGCGTGTGTCTCTATTTAGGTATGCTACCGCTGACTAAGTTGCAAATGGCGGCGATGAAACTACACTTGAATATGCCAACAGGGTAGAGATGTATTGAAATATCATTTTTTAAAATATAAATTAACGATTGCACTATGAATCGTTGAAAAATGTTAACGATGAGAAATGGGTGTAGGTCGTTTTGCCACCGGTCACTTTGCGACCGACCACTTTGCCACCACAAAGAAATAAGCAAACAATTCTTACTACTTAAAACCTAGTCGCTACAACTAATTTATAAACTTACCTTATTTATCGATTTTAATTTACTCAAAACAGTAAAAAATTTTGGCTGCTAGGTTTTACCTTTAGGCACCAGGCTTGTATGCATTGTAAATATGTGTTCGATCATTCTTTTGTATATCCATGCCTTATACTCCCTTTAGCAGCCATCTAAATATAAGCTAAGTTTAATGCTAATTTTTCACAGGGAGACCATGGTATTAAAAGCAACACATACGGAGACCAAGTGGATATAGTTGTACAATATTTCTTTTTTAAATGAAATATAATAGTATGGTATTGCAGTTAAATATATATATATATATATATATATATATATATATATATATATATATATATATATATATATATATATATATATATATATAAATATATATATATATATAAATATATATATAATATATATATTAAATAAAGACAATCCCCTAAACGATTCCCTTCGTAGTTCAATCCCCCCTATGTCTATTCCCCCTAATTCATTTTTATTTTTCTTACTTTTACTTTTCTTTGTATTTTTTTCTCTTTTTAAATAAGTTATTACCTTTCTATCTTTTAATTGGAGTCCGTGTAATTGTCCTTTCAACATTGTCGCGTTTTATTTTGAAAAAAAAAAGACAAGAGATTAGTGCCACCTTGATTTATTATCACAGTACAGCCCATTCCCCTACTTTAAAGCTAGGAGCTACAACTAATTTATAAACTTACCTTATTTATCGATTTTAATTTACTCAACACAGTAAAAAAATTGGCTGCTAGGTTTTACCTTACCTATGGTATTGCAGTTTAAAATAAATATATATAAAATATATAAAATAAAGACAATCCCCTAAACGATTCCCTTCGTAGGACAATTCCCCCTATGTCTAATCCCTCAATTCATTTTTATTTTTCTTATTTTTACTTTTCTTTGTATTTTCTTCTTAATACTTAATACTTAATACTGCTTGTACAAGTGCTAAAATGAAATTTTCGGATTTTAGGTACACTTGCATATTACACATTGAATGTTGACCTGCCACGCCGTCGCAGTCCATTCAGTAAGTGATATACAAGCATACCTAAAGTCCCGAGAATTTTTTTTATTTTTAATATTTTATATATATTTATTCCCACTTGGTATTGAAAATAAAAATGGGGATGAATTGCCTCGAATTCTTCACCCTTTTTTACACCTCTTTTTTTCTTCTTCTTCCGCCGAATCGGTTTCCAGACATCTCCTCCAAGACCGATGAAGCTAGACCAACCAAACTCGGCAAATGTATGGAGGGTCATCTGAAGTGGTGCATCTGATAAAAAGTATTGACCGTGACCTTACTGGTCAAGGTCAAATCGCGAGAAAGATCAATCGGATTCCAGGCATTTACTGCAAGGCCATTGAAGCTAGAAAAGCCACACCTGGCACATATATAAAGGACAATGTGATCTGAGGCACCCGTTAGAAATTTTTGACCTTGACCTTGATGGTCAAGGTCAAATCGCGAAAAAATCGCGAAAAATCTAAGAAAAACATGGTTTTTCTCAAAAACGGTCAGAGATTTTGATCTTATTTTCTCAAGGTCACTTTCGAGTCATCACTTATGAGTTATGTCATTTATGTTTTAAAGCTCAATAACTCGAAAAGTAATGAACCTGGCCCTTCGGCACAAAATACATTATGAGACTACTTTTAAGCAAGGAGTTTTTTTTTGGCACGTCAAAGTTGTACCTATGACGCCATCATTTGCGAACATCGTGAACTTTTGTCTCTTCATCAACAAATCAATTGCCATTTTGAATGAGTGAAACGTCCTTTTCACAACAGAATAGTCACTGGTAACCAAGGTTATCTTGTTTGTAGTTTGAATTTGTAAAATGCCTTCACCTCTGTATTCGCTCGGTTCGAAGTGACTGAGTGGGGGCTTGGGGGAGACATATCCCTTTTTGTTTTAAAACACTGACCTCTCTAGTTTTGACCTCATTTTTGACCTCCACCCCCTCTACGAGGTTACTTACGGTATAACTTTCGGTGACCTTGACCTCAAAGTCACCTTCGAGCTTAAAGCCGGAATTTGCCCTTATCTCGAAAATGATAAGAGATAGAGCAATTCTGACCTCATTTTCCACCTCCACACCTCTACGACGTTACGTAAGGCATAACTTTCAGTGACTTGACCTCACGGTCACTCTCGAGCCCAAAACCGTGGAAATAGGACTGAAGTTGGGATCCAGCTAAAGTCGCTCGAGGTCTATGGTTGTCCGGTTTGGGGGGGTTGCTAAACATAAAACCTGAGTCGGTCATTCATTAATAGCATAGCTAGGAGCTACAACTAATTTATAAACTTATCCTATTTATTTTAATTTACTCAAAATAGTAAAAATTTTAGTTACCAGGTTCAACCAGGTTTTACTGGAGTTATTAGTTTTTCGTGTACATCGGTCGGATCCGCCGTAATGTCCGCGGTGCACCTGGTTGGCTCTTTGCTCGAGCCACCACGTCGCCAGTACGCCGACTCATTGCAGCGCATTCGTCCGAGGGATTCTTTACTATTTGCGTGGAATTGCCCACAACACCCGGTTTTAAATGGCAGAAAAGACTTTCGCTCCACGCAGAATAATTTTGCATTTTTGATTTTAAGGTATTATCTAAAAGAAAAAGTGACAGATACCTGGTTGTTTTATTTTTATTTTGGCATTCAAAGTAAAAAAAATAAGTGGGGGAGGAATAGTCCTCGCGAGGAATTGTCCTACAGGGGAAATTGTTCGCGGGGGGGGGGGGGTTGTTGGAGGGGGAAGCTGTCTGTGGGGGGAATTGTCCTAGACCCATTGCTATATACATGATTTTAGTCAACATAACTTTTTAGGCTACTTTTAATATCATAGTTTTAATGTCATAGTTTTTCATAGTGAGACCATGGTATTAAAAAACCCACATACGGAGAACAAGCTGATATAGTTGCACGATATTTTTTTTTCTTAAATGTAATGCTATAGTATGATGTTGCAGTTTAAAGTAAATATATATAGAATAAAGAACATTCTGTTGAATTTTAGGTATGCTTTGTATTTCACTTATTGAATGGCCTGCGACGGCGTCGCAAACAGTCGAAACACATATGTTGCTGAAGAAGTTTCGGAAGTGCAAATTTCTGACTGTTTCGAATAAAAAAAGAGCTCGGGCTTATGAATTTATGTATGATGTTGGATATAATATGTAGCAATATATGGATACTTATTTGCCACCTCTTTGCTATATTTTTTTGTGTTTTGGCAGAGATGTGATGAAATATAATTCTTTTTATATGCTATAGTAGCATATCGCTTGAAACATTTTGCACTGTTTTATCAATGGATGTCCACTACAACGAACGTGAAGAGTCTGATTGTAAACATGGCGGTACAGAGGTTACCTGTGATGTGAATGTGAAAATTGCGTGCGTGATCTGATCTCCAATATATAAGCGTTCATGTAAGCATAGGCTGAGAATACTTGCAATGTTACTTTCTGGTTAGAGGTAGCTAGAACTATACATGGGTCGAGTGAGTGTCTGCAAGTACTTGAGATCTGTGTGCCTGTAGGCATATACTGAATAGTTGTTTGTACCTGATCCTGAACCGAATAGTAAGTTAAGTATTAGAAGCAAATATATCCAGCAAACCAATTTAAAAAAAACCTTACGTATATATAACAGATCTTGCACTTAAGCAGCAGAACCATGTTGATGTTTACGAGACGTTGTTAGAATCGGCAACAATCAATCATTCGTAGTATTTGTACCATATTGTAGTCATATTGGCTCACTGAGCAACTGAATAAAACCATTGAATTGAATTGAATTGAGCTGCTAACATTAATTTTTTATACATATGTATCGAGCAATTTACGCGATAATCGGGGTGACGGTTAGCTCAGTCGGTAGAGCATTGGTCCTGTATTAAGCCCATTCGCTCTTTCGGATCTTTCTGGTGGAGGTGTTGTTTTGACTGAAAATGTTGGAGAAAAATTATTAAGAAATGATAAGGGAAAAACATCAAAGTTCTAATTTTCTTTCAACATGCACATTTTTAAATTTATGAAGCCATTATATGATCTTTTAAAAACTATTTTACATATTATTCAGTCCCTTTAATAACCAACATGTGAATATGTTTCTGGCAAAATGGAATTTTGTTGATTTTTGCCGTTTTTTTCTATCATTTCTTTATATCCTTATCCCACCTGAATTCAGCCGAAACGCAAAACTTTTCGGCAAAAGGGAAAGTGCGAATTGGGTTATCCTAAAATCCCCGGTTCGAAACTGGACAGAGGTGGAAAGCAGGCAATTGACTTTCGCTCAACTTAGCTCAGCTAAACGACTGCACTAGATTATTCACCACCACGGAATTCAAAATTAGCACAAATGAGTCTTCCGACCATCCCTTAAAAACAAAACAAAAAAAGGCCTCACCAACAAAGCAATTATACCTATAGCGAAACTCGCAGCTTCAACTAGGAACACAAAAACACCCCTAAACACGCTTTTAGGCATCTCTAAGTTAAGAGCTGACATCTATAAACGTAGTTTCATTGCGGCCACAATAGTAGATTGGAATAGTCTCTCCACTTGCGTATTTCAAAAACATAGCCCAGCTTCAGAGCACGTTGAGGAATTTAGCAATTACATTAGAAGTTCAGTCATCTAGGATCCTTGGCGCTTGTACGGTGTAATAACATTCTGAGATGACATATCTTTAATATTACGAAGATGTCATACTCTATGTATTTCTAGATAAATCTGAAATCTATAAAAAAACTTGTGCCGAAACGCTAGATAAACACTGAAACCAGGGTTGGCAGGTTTCTCCCATTAGGGTTTTTACCCTGGGTTTAAACCGGGTTTTTACCCCAGGGGAGAAATACGTTTCTCCCGCAGTTTGTCCCCTCTTTTTTATTCTTTTGTTTTGTCTTGCTTAACGTACACGTTAGAATTCTTGTGGACAAGTGCACGTCACAACCTCATATCCACCAATGAGAATTAACATTTTCATCACGTGATCAAAAAGTACCAGTGCTTGCGTCGGGGCAAAACGCATATTTTCTCACTGTTTTATACCAAATATAACAGGGTATTTTTCTTGTTTTGGGCCGATTGAATACATTTTGGCCTACTTGTAACATGCCAGGAAGTTAGTTTTTTAAATAGTTTTTACCGTTTAGAAAACTTTTATTACTTAACTTAAATATCGAAGAATTTGTATTGGTATAAAACAGTGCGATAAACTCCAAATATGGCTAATTATGCCCTCAGTTACCCACAATGCATTGCATGAAGCTGTCCGCAAGAATACACAAATGTATGATCGACATTTGTTATTCAGGCTTTCACTCTTTTTCTTTTACTACAAGGCATATGCCTTACTATTCTACTCATGATCAAAGAAAAAATCCGTTCTCTGTAAGCCTGTGTCAAAGTACTGACCTGCTCTATCTTTCAGTTACTCTCCGAGCTACGCCTTAACAAAACGTCTTAATCTTTATATCTCAGGAAATGTAGAGATTAAGGGTGTGAGTAATCCTCAACAACTACAGAAGGGTTGTAAAAATTTACGGCATTATCATTACAAACAAATTACGATTGTTGTCTTTGTGCTGCCTTTAAATTATCAACTCAAAATGTTTAAAGGAGGAAGACCTAAAGATAAAGTTTGGGAGCACTTCAGTTTGTCTGTGAAGGATGAAAAATCGTATTCTAAATGCATTTACTGCGGGACCGAGCAGTTGGGAAAAGCTCATCTTGCAAAAGTATCCCCATCTAAATGCACTAAACGTGAGAGAAATGTGCTAAATGTCGATAACACGACAGTTTATTAAATAATTTGGAATAAAATGCAAATAAACGTTGAAAGAATGTTATGCCCGACGTTTTTCCCCTGTTTCTCCCCCATTTATCCCCGAGAGAAACATTTCTCCCCGGGAGAAACCCTAAATCCCGGGTTTTTCCCCTATTTCTCCCATGGGGAGGGGAGAAATACCTTTCTCCCTGGGAGAAACCCAACCCTGACTAAAACATCAATATATTTTGTTCTTTTTCGCCGGAAAAGCCTGGAGAAAACCCGTGTTGCTGGTCCGAGTTTTGCCATTGACTGAAAGTGTCTCAGTTTCTGTTCCATGGTGTTTTAATCTCCTAGGTACAGAGCCAGGATTGCCATGATTTTGAAAGGTTTGCAGCGATGTGTCAATTCCAAGGAGCCACGTTCAAATGTAGATTGCTCCTTTATCAACTTAAGGTAAATAAAAATGCGTTTTGGCTGTGGATATTAAAGTTTTTATTCATGGAAATACTAATCCCTGGCCGGTTTAGATGCCATAGAGCCTGGTGACTGACTAGTACTACTACTTGTTGCATGATACAGTGATAGCTATAACATAGAGCACAATAGTTTTGAATAAGCTAATTCGTACTTTCATACTTTCAAGGATAGCCAATTTAAAATCCACGAGGTGAGGTGAATACATGAGAGGAGGAAAAGAAGTGAATTTGATCCAGATAGGCCAAAAGCCAACTTCAGTTGCTGCATGCAAATTTACGTTCACGGTGCACTATCAGCACCTTGTTTTCATAATATTCCAAAATAATATTTTGGAACTACAGAGCACATGTATTTGTTATTGTTGATGAAAGGAAGGAGAAATAGTACTCCTACTAATTAAAAGGTTGTCACTCGCTTCATTTTTATATGTTGAAAATTATCGAACGTTATTGGATATATTTTAGAATTTCGCTTTGCTGGAGGGGACTCCTTAGAATTCAAGTGACAAAAAAAGCTTCAACAGATGTTGTCATGTCCTCAGGAGAAGCTTTAGATGTACTTTCTAATTTTCTCGTGCCAGGATCTAATGTTGTTAACAGGTATGGACTATTATATCTTTGCCAAGGTTAAAGTGTTCACAATGTTAGAATTAATGATTGACACGTAAACTTTGTTTCAGTATGCCTAGGAATTTAAATTGTGACGAAGGAGATGAACTTGACGCGGCTTGTCATGTAATATTTTATTTTTGAAGCATATAGAGATGTATGGTACTGTACTTTGATTTGTTTTAGAATTACTTTAAAAGGGGTACGATAATTAAGTACATGAATTAATATTTAAGAGATTTAGATGAGCATATCAAGGCATCTTTTCCGTTTCGTAACTTCAGGGGTGGATTCTTCCTTAAGCACAAGAAAACAAATGATGATGACGTCATTGCCAGACTAGAAACGCCAGGAAAGACCGATGTTTGCGACAAGTGAGACTTGGCCATCTTCAATGCACACCAGCTGTGTACCCAGTGTGGAAGAAGCCTCCATTCAAACTGCTGCTTTTTTCGAGGGTATATGAAGTGACAAAATACTGAGTAGAGTGCGTGAACAGAACATATCTTTTCTGACTTCTTTATTAAAATGCTAGATTATGCGGATGCATCGGATCAATGGTGGGCAGATCGGGGCTTCCTTATTAAAGAACTACTTGAGAGCTGAGCAGAGCCCCCACCCGCCCCCTCCAGCAAAGCGAAATAAACAAATGATTGGGACGGAGGTGCAGGAAGTGAAACAATAGCTAGTGTTAGAAGATATGTTGAGAAATTGATCGAGCGGCTCAAACGTAACACAAAAGTGACGTTTACTGGTTTTATTGAGGAGTGAGGAGTATTGGTGGGATGTGCATATATTGTATCACTCTATTGCTAAAGTTTGATGTGCCACCACCGGAGAGCACAGTAATTCCGCATAAGAAATCGTTATGCGTTCACCCTGCAGGAGTTGAACCTACAATGACACTAACAAAAAGTTGATAATATATACACACATTTGATAGGGAGACCTTTTGTATATGTCAAAATACACTAAGGGTGTCACTTAGAGAGACCATAGATAAAAAATAGTAAATAGGGAGACCAAAGTATGGTCTACCAAAGTTGTATTTTTGGGTTATATATCATTGATTATTATATATGATGCGCATTTGCCCCCCTATTTGCTATATTACTAAAGTTTGATGTGAAACCACCGGAGAGCGCAGTAACTGCGCATAAGAAATCGTTATGCGTGCACCTTGCAGGAATTGAACCTACAATGACACTAACAAAAAAGTTGATAATATATACACACATTTGATAATATATGACACATAAGCTAACATAGGGAGACCTTTTGAATATGTTAAAAGACACTAAAGGTGTCACTTAGAGAGACCATAGATAAAAAATAGTTAGAGAGACCATAGATAAAAAGAGTAAATAGGGAGACCTAAGTCCCCCTATTTACTATTTTCATGCATGCTCTCTGTAAAATAATAATTAAAAAAAACCTTTACTATTATCTCAATTACATCCACATATTGGTAGTAAAAGCAAAAAATAAAAAATAAAAATAATAGAAATAAAACAAAAACAACAAAACGGGATTTTGCAAAGATGTTTATAATAAAATTATTTTGATACAATGGAGTTTGTCATTTTTATTAGTTCCTTAAAGAAATAGTCGTGTAGTAATCTCAAAATAAATTCGATTGAGGAATGAAATGACGCGATGGATGTCCCGTTGTTTCCTGTGTATGTGCCCGTGCAGTTTGTTATTTGGTATATGATGCTTGGGCGGAATACGGTGAAATAAGCTATATGAAATTATCTTGGTGTTTATTCAATAAAGAATGAAAAGCCAAAAAAAACCTTGTTTGTATTTGTATTCCACTTCTCCCATTCCCCGTTCCTTGGATGCAGAGAATATGTTAAAGCTCCCCCATTTCCCTCGTTCCCAAAAAGGATGGCAAATTGTAGTTACTTCGCCATTGAGATTTCAAAGATTGGCCTTCAATGCGGCCGTAGTGAAGTTAATATATCGATTCATGTTTAAGCACCCGGTGGCCTTGAGGGAGTCAGCTGGAGTAGTATCTCGGGGAAATATCGGAAACGAAACAATGACAGCCTGTTTCAAAAGAAGCTTCACATGCGGTTGTGGCATAGTTCGGTACTTATCTTGCTGTGCTTCGCCCGGAGATTGCTGGTTCATTGCATAAAAATCTTTAGGCAAGCAACCTGTGGCAGTCGAACCCAAAATAGCATACAATGCAAGCACGCACTGGTGGTCACATTGGGTAGGCTATGTTGACTACGTTTTAAAACTACAGTAAAGCCCCATGTAAAGAAAAATTCTCATCTCCGCCCTTACTCTTATTCTGTGTTAATAAGTATTTGAATAAACACTTAAGGAAATGTTTTATTTTGCAATATAGGTGTTTTGATACGGGATGAAATCATATTCGCAGAAGTAAACTTACATAAGTTCATCAACTTACATTCTGAGTCAATATTGCAAAATTTTCATAAAGAGTGCGACTAATGGTAATCGTATAAACGGGTTGTAAATGTAAATATCGAAGGCCGATGAATACATTTAGATGTTTCGGGGCGGCAAAGCTTTTTCTTGTTTCCGACTCCAAATTTTCGAGATTTTCCAGCAATAAATTAATACCTTCTCTTGAAAATCTATATCGAGTTAAGAGTTCATCGTCATTGTAAACTTCAAACGGATTACTCGTATCTCGAAACACTCTTTCCCTCCTAAAACCCCTTTCATATTCTTCATTTAATCTCAATAAATTCAATGTTGCCAAGTTAAACAAAACACTCCGGCTATTTAAATATCGCGTTGGATTGAATTTAGAAATCTAAGTGTAGTCCGAAGTAAACTTAGAAGTTTGAACTTATACTTGAGTGTAAGTTTAAACTTACATTTTGTGAATACTGCTAAGTTTAACCAACGGGAATCTAAGTTTACTCTTACATGTTTGCACTTAGACTGACTCTAAGTTTAAAGTTACACTTTCGCGAATACGCGAATACGGCCACTGGTTTACGGGTGAATATATCAGGTTGGCTATGGGGACGGCCTGTCCCTAAATATTGTCAAGGTCTGCAGACAATAACCGAATTGTAATTACCGGCCATGATTATTGGTTTTAACTTAGTCCTAGATGACTCTTACGGCCTTCCTATGACAGCAAGAGTAATAGTTCCCTTAATAGCACGTGTCATTTATGTCAATTTTGCTAATCTCGGCGCATGGCTCAGGCCAGTGCCGTTATTTTAGAAAGAGTGAACCATTTCTAAATATAAATGACCCAATTATAAATACGATCCACAATTTCTATGGTTGAACAACAATTTTGCACTGAAAAAAATATATGTTTTCTTGGCATCACGTTATAAAATCTCCTATTACCACCCACAGCAACAATAAGCCAATTCGCACTTTAACTTTTGCCGAAAAGTTTTTGCGTTTCGGCTGAATTCAGGTGGAATAAGGATATAAAGAAATTATAAAAAACGGCAAAAATTCCATTTTGCTAGCAACATATTCACATGTTGGTTATTAAAGGGACTGAATAATATGTAAAATAGTTTCTAGAAGATTATATGATGGCTTTATATATTTGAAAGTGTGCATGTTGAAAGAAAATTATAATTTTGATGTTTTTCCCTTATCATTTCTTTATAATTTATCTCCCAACATTTGCAGTCAAAACAACACCTCCATCGGAAAGATCCGAAAGAGCGAATTGGCTTATGGCTCTACAATAAGCCAATTCGCACTTTAACTTTTGAGGAAAAGTTGTTCCGTTTCGGTTGAATTCAGTTGGGATAAAGATATAAAGAAACGATAGGAAAAACGACAAAAATCAACAAAATTCCATTTTTGCCAGAAATATATTCTCATGATGGTTATTAAAGGGACTGAATAATATGTAAAATAGTTTTTAAAAGATCATATGACTTCATAAATTTGAAAATGTGCATGTTGAAAGAAAATTAGAATTTTGATGTTTTTTCCTTATCATTTCTTTATAATTTATCCCAAAAATGTTTGCAGTCTAAACAAAACCTCTACCGGAAAGACTCGAAAGTGTGAGTTAGCTTGTTACAGGAACTGTGACCATTTCTTTCCTAGGAAGATTGATCAAGTCATCTTGCAGACACCTTCATGCAATAAGCCAAATCACAGTTTGCATGTTTCGAATAATTTGCGAAAGAATTTTAAATTTCGGCTGCGAGGGAACCGGGTAAAAAAATGAAAGAAGTGATAGAAAAATATGGAAGAAATATCACAAAAACAGCTCATACTCGGAACATAAAAAAAATTGAAACTTCAAACTATTTGTTAAAACTTATAATACATTTTTTGAATAGCATACTAGTTGTTAAAAGCCAGACTGCTCTTTGGTGCAAGCGAAATTTGACATTTAGGCGAAATCTCTCTATCATTTCTTTCATTTTTTACCCGGTTACTTTGACTCGAAACGCAGAAATGTGATTTGGCTTATGCATTATGGATAACTGGGGGCGTAATGAGCGATATTCAAAGTTTATCGCAGTTTTATACCAATACTTCAATTCTTCAATATTTAAGCTAACTAATAAAATATTTCTAAACGGTAAAAACTATTTAAAGAGCTAGATTCCTGGCATGTGACAAATAGGCCAAAATGTATGCGATCGGCCCACAACAAGAAAAATACACTGTTATATTTGGTATGAAAACAAAGAGAAACTGCGTTTTGCCCCCACGCAAGCACTGGCACTTTTTGATCACTTGACAAAAATGTTAATTCTTATTGGTAGATGTAAGGTTGTGACGTGAACTTGTTCTCAAGAATAGAAAGAGTCCGCTGGGATTAATTTTAACTCTAAACAAATGGGCGATAATATAGGTTTTGTGCTAAAACATAAGATAAGACCTTACTCTGCACGAGAGTAATATGTCAAGTAGTCTTCAGGCTGGATGTAATAGTTTCAAGTATTTTGTTTTTTAGTTTAACTTCTTTCTTTGAAGCTATTTTCATTAGTTATTTTTCTTCGTCTGTGGCGGGTAGATGTAAACAATAAAAACAAAGCTACCTGAAATTTGTAACCACAGCTCTCGCGGAAATAGACGAAACTGTGAATTGTTTTATTCCGAATAACTCCCCTCTAAAACTTGTATAAAGTGCCAGTAAATTATTAAATTATAAAAAATAAAAAAAGAATGATTTAGCGAGTCCACTGATCATTTGGAGAACCTCGCTCATATACAAAATAAGGTAGAAGGTCTCTTTTAGTGGGTCTTTTTCTGGCAAAAAAGTTGGTCGAATAAAGTAGACCTCGAATTTTTGTTTATTTGTTATTGTTGTGTTTTTTCAGTCAACCATAACAGATAATAACAATAATATTAATTTAAGATATCTATGCGATAACAAAAGAAAAACACGGAAGAGAAGGGATATACATTTGGTCTCACCATCTACTATTTATAAGCATGGTCTCCCCAGGTCGCAAGGTATATATATATATATGCATGTTTATCTTTTCAAGTCTTATTTACAAATATGTATTGATGCATCGATGGACAGCTAATTTATTCCAAGCGTTTTGCAAAATCGGTAATTAATTATCGTTTATATCATCAGTAACTTTTGCTTGCGTTATTTAGGTGCACTTCTCTATTTGTTCATTATATTATTTCGCACTAATGCATGTCATGGATAAGTTCAAAAAGAACGGTTTGAAGAATAACACAGTAACTGAGGAATTTTGAAATAGTAACACTTTTCATAACCAAATGCGGAGTACAGGTCTTACAATACCCCTGTTTTATGGGAAAGGTGGAGCACTTAATAACGGTTACTTTTGAAATGAAATTGGTGCTTCGAGCGATAACAAAACCTGATAACAACATAACTTATGTTAGACCCTGTTACCTGGATCTTCATTGCTTTCTGACTTGAGATATGGTAGTTCTTTTGTAGATTTGACACAAAGTGCTAGAATGCCAAAGAAAACTGCTCCCCAAGAGATCTGTGCCATGGCAAAATACTTTGAAGCTTTATATATGAATTCAGCCTAAAAGAAATCTTTGCTAAATAGAATGGACAGAAATTGTTTGTAGCGCATGATGGGGTTTGTGTGTGTGTGTGTGTGTGTGTGTGTGTTTTTGCACGTCTTGAAAATAATTTCCAAAAGAGGTTTGAATTTTTTACTGTAAATCTGTATACAAGCTTCGCCCATGTAATTGTGGTTACCTAAAACCAATAGCAAATTATGTGATGATAGATTTGCTTGGATCCTCACTTTTTATTGGACGAAAGCTTATGAATATGTATAGGTCTATGATAAGTTATATTATTTTAAATTTTACTAGTTATCATCTTGCTGCAAAAGAATCAGTGATAATGGTCATTAATACTCGAAACTAAGTAAAAAAACAGTAAAGAAGTGCCAAACACTCCATATTAATATAGTTAACATTTCTTTATTCATACATTTTTAAATAATAAGCTTTAACATCTAATTGCAACATTCTAAGTAACCCATTCGCATATTATGTGTATCATTGCTCTCTCTCTCTCTCTCTCTCTCTCTCTCTCTCTCTCTCTCTCTCTCTCTCTCTCTCACTCCCTCTCTTTCTCTTTCTCTCTCAGTCTTTTCAAATTCCAAGTTTCATCTAAGCACAGTTTCCAACGCCGCACATACCGCAACTTAATTTATTAAGTTAAACAATTAAGAGGACATTTATCACAAGCACTCATATAATATTAATTAATAATATCTGGAGTTTAGATAATAACAAGTCGTGTATGTACTTACTGATATGCGGGTTTCTTGGAACAAAAAGTTTTAAAATGACACAGTTGTAATTGTTCCTAGAGTGGCTGGCAAAGATGCGTGATCTAAATAATTTAGATAATAAACAACATATAGATCGAATAATTAAAGATGCGCAATAAAAGCGTAATATCTGCAATTTATGTAACTAGAAAAACGTATAAAAAGTAATAGCATAATAGCTTCACTCTAAAGAATAAGAAATGCACAGAATTCTTGTTTGATGTTAAGCAATTAACCTTTGGCAATACAATTACCTACAGCAGGTCTCTGTATTCTCTTGGTTGGTTGGTTGATTGTGTTCAACATGTTGAACATGTTGAACTTGTTTAACAGCAGGTCTCTGTATTCTCTTGGTTGGTTGGTTGATTGTGTTCAACATGTTGAACATATTAAACATGTTGAACTTGTTGACCATGTTGAACATGTTGAACAATTTGTTGAACAATACCATGACGTAATATGTTCCAAAAATTATTCGAACACATCTTTTGAATGGGCGCAGTCTTCCTACATAACTTACCACATTTTCACTTCCTATTTTCCAACAATCAACCAACCAACCAAGTGGCAGAATCGTCTGAAACGTGTAAAAAGTCTTTTCTTACATACCATGGCATAATATGTTTTCAAAAAACTAAATTTGTTAAAGTTGGTTTAGAACCCTGATTTTTTCCCTACTACAACATGGTAAAATGTTCAAACTTATTTTAGACATCTGTGTTGTCAAAAAACGAAATTTGTTAAAGTTGGTCTAGAAGCATCGTTTTCCCCCTACTATGACTTTAGAACATTCGAATAAGTAGCATGGTAAAATGCTAAAACTTATTTTACACATCATATGTTTTCAAAAACTACATTTGTTAAAGTTGGTCTAAAACCACCATTTTCCCACTACTATAACATAAAACATAACATTAGACTTAGCATGGGGAAAATACCAGTCCTTCTCAAATTTATCGATCGTTCCCATGCTCTGAAGTCTTACGCTATCAAATTTATCGATCGTTCCCAGGGTCTAGGCCTTTGATGTTCTCAAATTTATTGATCTTTCCCACGGTCTGTGGTCTTTGATGTTCTCAAATTTATTGATCGTTCTCACGCTCTGAGGTCTTTCACTCTCAAATTTATTGATCTTTCCCACGCTCCGAGGTCTATCATATACTTATTCCTACGCTTTGTGTGTGTGAGTGGTTACTGTAATAGAACCACTGAAATATGACTAATTAAATATTATCAGTGAAAATAGGCATAGAAATATGGCTGCTATGTTAAAATACAAAAATAAAAACAAACAGAAAACAAAAAAACAAACAAAAAACAAATCGAACCACTAACCTTCTGCTCACGAGTCTCACGCGCTGTGCACTGACCAACAGGGGCAGGTTTGGTGAACGATCTGATAATTACATACATAGTTAGACTAATTATGCTCACATAGCCCTTACATAGTCCTCACATAGTCATAAAGTCATATGCTGTCACATAGTCACATAGTGTCACATGATGTCACATAATGTCATAGAATTGCATGATGGCACAGAGCTACATAATGTCACATGATGTCACAGAGTCACACAATGTCACATAATGCCACAGAGTCACATAATGTCACATGATGTCACAGAGTCATATGATGTCACATAATGTCACAGAGTTACATAAAGTCACATAATGTCACAGAGTCACATAAAGTCACATAATGTCACAGAGGCACAAAAAAGTCACTTACCACGACTCTTTTGCCACTTCGCTTCCATGTGTATTCGAACCAATCTTTCACTTCCTTTCCAAAGAATAGGCAAACTTGCAGTTCTCACTTCGTCTCCTATGTGTATTCCAGTCAATCCTTTACTTATTCTCCATGCATATTCGACAACAGCAAGAGCAAATGTTTTCAGTTCCTTTTTTTCATATGCATCCAACAGCAACCACAACAAGAATGGTACACTTGTGCGCACACAATGTGCTCTTATAGGGCTGCTGAATCACGTCCTAGGGGGTTCCTCACATGGAGGACCCTGGGGGTCCCTATGGTATGATAGACAGATGGCGGAAGTCCTCACATTGAGGACCCCGGGGGAGGTCCTCACATTGAGAACCCCATGATATGACGCTATGATAGACAGAAAATGAAAGTGTTGCCCGAGGGCGGGCTCGAACCACCAATCTTCCGCTTACGAGTCCCATGCTCTACCAAGTGAGCCACACGGGACGTAAGGTTAATGTTCGGGAAAACAATCATCATATAGGGTAAGGGTCACATGACTGATGATTGACAGGTCACGTGACTGATGATGATTGACAGGTCACGTGACTGATGATGTCACGATGATTGATAGGTGTGGTGGATGTGAGGGTTAGGGGTAAGTCTCCTGGGGGGAGAGGGGGAGGGGAGGTGGGTTCTGATGACGTCACTTCCTGTTGTGGAACTGTAATTTTCAAACTACCACTATTCCAAGGCAGACTCGAACGTGGGACCTCAAATTTACTAGCCTATGCGGACGCCCTATATTGATATAAAGAATGTTGTTGCTGTTAAAAGTCTGCTGTTGAAAGCTATTATTGTGGTTTAGATACGTCAATGAAATAACGCAGTAACTACAGTGAACGCAAATTGAGCGAAATGAAAGTTGTTGGACCATTTGATGATGGAATGATTGAATGTGATGGCAGAATGTTTTACCGTGTTTCTATTATTCTGATTTTTATTCTCACTATTATGCCTCACATAGTAAGTAACACAACCCAAAACGTATATTGACAGGCCATGTTATGCAACCGTAATATTGGAACATTTTTATTTAATCCGCTCGTTTGGGTGGATAAGTATTCAATAAACTGTGAAAAAATTAATTGTATCATATCTGTAAATATTTGGATATGTTTTGTAGCAATATTTTTCTGGCATAGATTTATATAGGGGCTGCATTCATAGTTACAAAACAAGTATATATTTAAACAATAAAGTACGACACGTTAGAAGAAAGATACTGGATGAAGAATTATAAATTTCTCCAAGCCAAAAATTACTTGTGTAAACAGATAATTATTTGCTAAATCACTGCAAAATTTGATTTACATGGATTAATATTACTCTATATTTGTATGTATTGAGCATTTTGTCTTAGAATTTACGTGATTAATTATCTCTTTTTTCAATGTGTATCACTGTTTTTCCTTAATCGCTCATGGAATGCTTTATGTTGCTATTAAATCAACTTATTACTGTTTTCCTGTCAATATACGTTGGTTTTATTACTTAATACGTGATTAGGTAATGAGTTAGTGACTTAGATGGAAGGTCTTTTAAGAATATCTGTCCCTGGAGTGTCGATCTCAAGCCTCTGCTAAAAGATACCCAACATGTTTTATAGGTGTGGCTATTTTTGCAAGTTTGGCTATTTTGGCTATTCGCAAACGAATTCTTGCAAAGCAGTTAATTACCTTTTTACTACAGTTTTTATTTACTTTTGAAGTGCTTATATTTAAATATCTTGCGTAAGTACAACTCAACCAATTTATGGAATATTCAACATAACAAAGTTGGCCATTTTTGACATCCACGATACATCTGAGCTTAATATTTGCATTGTTACTTTGTTACACAAGTACACCATGCAAACATGTTTCGAGTTGTGTAATGTTTTAGTGGTTTGAGGCTTTGATAGCCACATTTTGAAAATTTCTATTTTTGGACACTTTGCCATATTTGTGCCAATAATATGCAATTGAAGCTAAATCTTGAATGTTGCAAGTTTGATGCTTTTACAAGAAATAATATCTTGAACAAAATTTTCTAAGGCATATATTTTACTTTGAATTAAAATTAGAATTTTGACTTAAGATCATATTTTTTTATTTCAAGGATAAAGTCATCCAGTTGCTGACTCTTGATTTTTCTTTCCAATAAATGTAATATTAAAAGTTTTCAGCGTTGCTGACCCACAGACACACAGTCAAAACTTAAGTTAGCCGGATATAGTTTGGTCAATGGAAACCCCGATGGACTACTTAGTATCTTATGTTTACCACGGGTGTCTATAAAGCACAAAAACAAGAATTTTGAATGTCAGTTTCATCTAAAAAGTTGCGGGCATAATATAAATTTTTTGCCTTGTGTTTCGTACAAGAAGGGGCGTTCTTTCAGGTATTATTTCAAACTTAGTACTCCCCGTTGTTTTAAAATATAATCCACAAGGTAACCAGTCTGTACGTGACTTCCTCCCCTCCCCCACCTGGTGTAAACCTAAAAGAAAAAAAATTCAGCACAGTAAACCCTCGGTTGTGTTTACTCTGGCATTATGGACACTCTTAAATTAGAGACACTTTTGTTAGGTGTATCTTAAGAGACATTTGGCTTTTGTAACTAATAAAACCTTACTATTATGAACACTCAGAACACTTTTTGCCCGTAACTATATGACTGCATTGAAATTGACACTTTAACTAATGTCATACTCGGTCATACTCGTATTACTCAATGATTTTATCCACCAAGAATATTACATTAATTTTCTAAAATAAACAAAGTCGAGTATCCTGGGTACCTTGTACAATTTGTTGATACCCTCAGCCACATTTTGAATCGAAATAAACAAACCCTTTCTTGTCAATCACAGATTATTACTTCCGCTTGTATTTATATATATTGGTAGTTTTTTTTTAATTTACACATAATCAGTTAAATGGAAATTTTAGGTGACAGGGAAAGCCGAACAAACTGCCATTATCGGAGACGGTTAAAATAATTGAAGCCACGGATGGATTTAATTTTATATTGTTGTGTAATGCCATGAATAAAAAAAGGGAATACTAAATTATGTGGTCAAGTGTTGTCAACTTTGCGACATCATGTTCAGGGACGATTGTCCATATTTGACGTTGTCGTTGTGGTGTCATATGCAGGGACAATCGTGTGTTCGGAACATGCTGGTTCCATAGGGGGGGATTCTATGCAGTTTAGGCAAGTTTAACGAAGAGTGCATTGTGTACTGAAGCACGCGGTGTTCTTTGACGATTATATGAAGTACTGGCTTGCTATTTGAAAGATGATTTAACGATTAATGTTTCCATAGCGCTTAATATTGTTCTATTGTGCCTGCCACACTTTATTCAGTAAGCAATATAAAACTGAGGTAGGCCGGTCCGGGGATGTTTGACCGCTATTTATGAAACACCATGCTACTGATTACTTGTCAGTGAACTGAATAGTAGTCAAGTAATGACATCTCGAAATGTACAGTGTGTTATTGTTAAAGAGACCGCATGTGCACCGGACATATTTAAAGGGTCTGAGAGCAGAAATTATTCAAATTCTATATATATTTAGTCGCTCTCAGTGCCAGAAATTAATGCGGTTTTTTGTGTTAAAAATTACCGGCACTGCCACGCCGAAAAGTGACAAATTATTGAATAACTGTTTAGCAGCATACCACTAGCTTACTATTTTAACCAAAAATTTGTAAATATATTTGCTTTATAATTCAAAAGCGAGATTTTGAGGCACTGAATGTCGCTTAAAATGATTTCGTTTATTGAACATAATGCCGTATTTCACAAATTTACACACGTAAAATATTTGTGTGTAAATTTCCACATTAAACAGAATTTTAATCAGTTTCTTATGGAGGATAAATCCTGCGAAATTTAGTGCTCTTAGGTGTCCTAATTAATAAAAACGAGAATAGTTCTGCCATGTTTAAAGTAATCTAAACATGAAAAACTTAATTTAATTATTTTTACCAGGTTGAGTTCGTGATTTTTCGAGAATATCGGGGCATATTTAGGTAAACAGCGATATAGATTCTAAATGCCTCTTTATAAAACGTGCTCTGTGTTGTTGAATAATGAATAATGTATTAAGAGTTTGTAATGTGCTGCGTTCTGCATTGATGCATCGGTGCAAAGCTCTTGGAATATGACAGAGATCTTTGTTTATACTGTCATTTTGTAATATCTTGCATTTAATTACTTAATAATTAATAATATTAATAATTTCTATACAATTTCTTAAAGATGTATATATATATATATATATATATATTTATTTATTTTTTGCAGTTTTTACCTTATGTCAAGCAACCACATATGAGTGAATAAAAACCCCGATCAGTAGTTAACGCGGCTTTTCTTCCGAACATCACAGTGAAAACTAAATATATGCGTGGATTAGACCACACGCAGTGGTGTTTCGCCTTCGTGGGAACCGCAACGGTGTTTTGAACGGCTATGGATTCAGAGTGGCCCCAACAAACCTGTAGATTCTATCACACGCAAACTGATGTTTTGTTTTGTGAAAGCTTCAACAGCCCGCCAATTTCCGCGTTAGGATCAGAGGAGACTGAAGCCGACTCATAGAATTCTGTCACATGTAAACTGATGTTTTGTTTTGTGAAAGCTGCAACAGCTTTACCGCGTTGGGATCAGAGGAGACTGAAACCGACTCATAGAATTTCTGCGATACGCAAACTGATGTTTCGCTCTCACAGAGGCTGACTTCAACAACTTGACGACTACCGCGGTGGGACGAAAGGGACCAAACGCAGACTGATGCTTCACTTCCGCGGGACTCCTCCTGAGTTGGGGCATTGGAACTGAGATCATGGTACATGTCATTGCTGACTGATGCTTCACTTCCGCCTGACTGCTCCTGAGTTGGGGCATTGGAACTGAGATCATGGGACATGCCATTGCTCCCCCCAAAAGCCATTGTGTGCTCTGGTAGTGTTTCTGTGTACAAATTATTTTGCAGGTGGACGTTTTGAACATTTTTCAAAGTTTTGAAAAGGAGTAAAAGCAATGAAAACAAATACTGAAATGTAAAAGTTTTATTTTTTTTTAATTTTTGTTTTAGTTCAGTATTTGTATCGAACCTTAATCAAGTTTAAACCAGGATTTTGAGCGTCTTGTTTAGGATTGAATATTATCAGTCTCGATGCGAATGTGTGTTGTTGTTTAAAGTGGACCCCAGCCACAAGTTTCTTATTGAAACCAATATGACCAGGTCAGAGGAATACGTGGTGTGATATATGCAAATAATGAACTAAACTAAGCCGGGAGGGGACAAGGCTTGTCCATTTGCATTATATGTATTCGTAAAGGTGTATTTTAAGATAACCCCTTCCCACGACCGGCTGGGGCATTCTGAGCGCCAAGCTGAGTTAGACGCCGGGGTTTGCTTGCAAGCCCTAAGGAATGTAACATCCACTTAAGTACACCAGTTAAAATTAACACACTGGATTTCGTGTTGAGACTTAAATTTAAAGGGTTTTGCATACCACCATATGTTTTTGTAACAGTGTGACCAAATGCGAGTTATCGAAAGTGTTTATCTTCAGCTGTTATTAACTGTACCGCCAAAATTATAAGCCCGAGGTTGTGTTGGTTGCGTACATTATGACGAAGTTTAAATTGAATAAGGAATAATTTAAATCAAAGGATAAAATGTGTGTTTAATCAAGTAGTAGTGTGCATATCGCGTGCCTTCGGATTGGGGCCTATAGGTTTGGGGTGTCCGTCCGTCAGTCTGTTCGTCATCGCTTTATACCCCTATGAATTTGGGGGCGGTTGGGGCCTGCTTGTGTTTCACAAATACTGACTTGTTAATTGTGTTTTAGGATCACTGAACTTTAGATATCTCGTCATGAGAGTTCTTGATCGGTTATCTTATTCTTGTTAGGACACTTATTTCGTGGATTTGGAAGGTGGTCAGGCTTACTTCATGTTGATTCTCCTTATTTTGTGTCACCTCCTTTTACTGCAAGCAGTCAATATGTCTGCAAAATCTGAACCTACTGGCCCCAGGGTTAGCACTAGGGTACGTGTTCCCACAACAAGAGGAGTAGACTACCAAATCGACTTAGCGATTCAAGACTTGAAATGGTATAGGTCTGTAATTCTGAGAAAGGCTAGTAAAGTCGAAATTGAGGTGAAGCAGGATGCTCGAAATTTCTTGGAACTCAGTGGTGTGAAAGAGGCTTTAAAAATTGATCGTGGAAAACTGGATGAGGCTTATGACAGACTGAGAGATTATTCCAAAGGTGTATTTGACGACCAAATCAAAGAGCTATTGTTTAATATGTGTCGTAAGCATTATCACGTGTTGATCTAATAGAAGAGGCTTTTAAAAAGAAAATTCAAGAGGGCACAGATGATGAGCTTGATACAGTTAGTATCCAGTCTGGGTGCTCTAGACTTTCTGAAGGATCTCGTCGATCTCTTCGGTCTTTTCGGTCAGGCCCGAAGGTTGCATCTGAAAACCAAATTAAGTTTGAAAATCGCAGTTTGAAACAGGAGTCGTCTGTCGTTTCCGTTAGGGCTCAAAACTCTCGTAAGTCAGAAGGTAATCTGGATCTTTCCGATAATCGGAGTATTGACGGAGACAAATTCCAAGCTTCAAATCGATCTCTGATATCTCGCAGATCTGACGAATCTTCAAAATCAAAATCAAATGTAGAGTTAGCTGCTCTTAAACTGAAATTACTCAGAGCCAGAAAAGAGCGTGAAATGGAACTAGCTCGCAAGACAGCTGAAATCAAAGCTGTGCAAGCGAACATTAAAATTTTGCGAGCTCGAAAAAATTATGAAATGGTTGTTGCCAGGGATAGGCTTTTAACCAATAGCGTCTTGGCTGTGACTGACAATAGTGAGGATGATGTTTCATTGGTCAACAAACACACGTTTGTTGATGAATTTGTATCAAAACACACTCCCGACCGCTACCCTCAGGCATATGTTGCTAGTAGTCCTGAGAATACAAAGGCTCAGGTTTCAAAATTTCGGGTTGAATTTGTAGGCAAAGCTCTCGCAGGTTCTGCCCAAGTCACTCAGACTGACGGTGAGAAAGGCTTTCCAGTATCTCAGGGTAACCCAATTGGTTCGAATATCTTAGACTACCAAAGTCATTTGTTGAGTCTAACGAAATCTATGTGTAATCAGATAGCACTTAGTCGGTTGTCTGTAGCCGAGCCAGGCATTTTCACAGGTAATCCGCTAAAATTCCCTGCTTGGAAAGTTTCTTTTGACACTCTTATCGCTAGCAAGAGTATTCCTGTCAACGAAAGGCTTCACTATCTCAATCGTTATCTTGGAGGTGTGGCCAAAGAGTCGGTAGAGAGCTTTTCTCTGTTATCCTCTGGTGAGGCTTACAGCAAATCTTACGCACTCTTGGTTAAGCGGTACAGTGATTCTTTTGTACTTTCATCGGCCTTTCGTGACAGGCTTGAAGAGTGGCCAAAAGTGGCAAGGATGGGCTAGCTCTTCGTAAGCTAGTGGATTTCCTGAAACAGTGTGACACGGCAATGGAATCTATTCCAAGTTTGGCTGTACTCAACGACGAGGTTGAAAATTGCAAAATCCTTGCCAAACTCCCAGACTGGCTAGTGAATAGATGGACTAGCAAGGTTGCTTTATCGCGATCTGAAAAGGGAAAGTTTCCTTCTTTTCGGGATTTTGTTTGCTTCATGTCGAAAGAAGAAGACATAGCAAACGATCCAGTAACTTCGCTGACTTCTATCAAGTCATGTCATGCTTCAAATCCCAGTAGAGCCAAAACATCTGGTGACAATGGACATTACAAATCAACTTCTGGAAAATCTTCGGCCCGCGCATTTTCCACTGATACTCAGGAGTCCTGCGCCTTTTGCAAGTCGCATCACAGGCTGAGTTCGTGTCAGGTTTTTGTGGATGCTGATTTGATAGAGAGGACTAACGTAATTAAGAGACTTGGTCTCTGTCTAGGTTGCTTACGGGAAAAGCACATGGTTAAAGATTGCAAACAAAAATCATCCTGTGACAAATGCGGAAGGAAACATCACACAGCTTCACATGATGTTCGTATCATCAAAGGCCAGACCCAGGTTAAAGCTTCGAGCGCTTGTGGTTTTGATTGTGGTCCAGCAAAGGAAGGCTCAAAAAGTTCAATGATTGTGCCTCTATTTCTCTCTCATGAAAGAAATCCTGACAAAGAAATCCTGGTTTATTGCATGCTTGACTCGCAATCAGATCAGTCCTTTGTGCTGCAAAAGGCATGTGATGACTTGAATGTTCAAGGCAACAAGGTGGAACTTATTCTTTCTACTCTAACCAACAAAGAGACAGTTCTGCGCAGTAGCAAGGTTGCTGGTTTACATGTCCGCGGATTTGACAGCCAGTCTACAATTCCCTTGCCAAGTCTCTATACAAAACAAGAGATGCCGGCTGACAAAGGCCATATTCCAATACCGGAGATGATTGACAAATGGCGTTATCTGTCAAAACTGAAAGGTAAAGTTGCGCCTTTGAAAGATTGCCCTATTGCTTTGCTATTGGGTTATATTTGTTCCCGAGCTCTCGCTCCACTTGAGGTGATACCCCCTGTGGACAACGGCCCTTTTGGCATTCGTACTGAGCTAGGATGGAGCGTAGTTGGCTTGATTGACTTAAATTGCACGGGACAGGACTTTGGTGTTAGTCACAGAATAAGCTGTCAAGTCAAAGATTTAGCTACTGGTAGGTCGTATGTTCAGTTCTCGTTTCACTCGAAGGCTAAAGAGGTTGTGAATCCTTCTGAATTGATTAAAATCCTGGAGTCGGATTTTAAGGATGACGATGTGAAGGATACTAAAGGAATGTCTCAAGAAGATAGAGCATTCCTAGGAATAGTGCAAAACCGGATCAAGGTGGACGAAGAAGTTTTTTATGAAATGCCTTTACCCTTCAAACCCAACCACACCTCTTTGTTTAACAACAGAGAACAAGTAGTCAAACGAATGCTACCTTTGAGAAAGAAACTTGAAAACGACAAAGCGTATTATGATGAATACGTTGTCTTTATGAAGGAAATGACCGAAAACGGCTATGCTGAGGAAGTTCCCAGTTCAGAGATTATCAAGACCAAAAACGTTTGGTATGTTCCCCATTTCGGCGTCTACAACAGAGTAAAACAAAAACTTCGAATAGTTTTTGATTGTAGCGCCAGATACAGGGGTGTATCATTAAATGACACACTTCTGTCCGGCCCGGACTAGTAAATTCCCTTTTAGGAGTCCTGCTTCGTTTTAGAAAGAACCGAATCGCATTTCTAGGAGACATCGAAAAGATGTTTTACCGATTTCGAGTGTCTCGAGATAATAGGGACTACGTAAGATTCCTTTGGTGGAAAGATGGAAATCTAAACAAACCTTTGCGCGTTTTTCGCATGAAAGTGCATATCTTCGGTGCTATCTCTTCACCCGCTTGTGCGACTTATGGATAGATAAAAATTGCCGAGGACCACGAGTCAACATTTGGGTTTGATGCTGGAAGTTTCATTCGAAATGATTTTTATGTAGACGACGGGTTAACTTCTGTGCCTGATGTGAGTTCTGCAAAGAATCTAATTCTTAGAACAACTCTATTGTGCCAACAGGGCAATATCCGGTTGCATAAATTCATCTCAAACAGCAAAGAAGTCTTGGAATCTATCCCCGAAAAAGACAGAGCTGACAAGTTTCAGAACATTGATCTGCATTTTGATGGTGTACCCAAGATATTAGGTGTTCAGTGGAAGGTTGCGACAGATGCTTTCAGGTTCAATGTGCTCATAAAAGAACACACATTCACTCGTCGCGGGATACTGTCAATCATTGGATCCTTGTATGATCCCCTTGGATTTATCGCCCCATTCACAGTACGTGGAAAACGAATTCTTCAAGAACTGTGCCAGTTGAAACTTGAATGGGACGAAGAGATCCCGAGTTTTATTAAAACTCGGTGGCAATCATGGTGCAAAAAAGTTCCAGAATTGTCTGCTTTCAGCGCCGACCGCTGTTACATTCCAAAATGCTTCGGCAGGGTATCCCAAATAGAAATGCATCATTTCTCTGATGCTAGCACTGTGGGATACGTACAATGCTCATACTTGAGAATTTTTGATGAGAAAGGTCGTGTGCATGTAGCATTTCTAATAGGCAAGGCCAGGGTTGCTCCTATCAAGAAAATGTCCATTCCGAGAATGGAATTAGCAGCTGCTACCCTGTCAGTGCGCATGGCTTTAAGACTTCAAGAGGATCTGAAATATGATCAGGTCGCCCACCACTACTGGACGGATAGTACCATTGTTTTAGGCTACATATCCAACGAGTCTCGTCGCTTTCATACCTACGTGGCTAACCGCGTTCAGTTCATTCGTGACAATACCTCTTTATCTGAGTGGTACTTTATCAGGAGTGAATTCAATCCGGCGGACTGCGCAAGTCGAGGTCTAAAAGCTCATCAACTCACTGCTTCTAATGTTTGGATAAAAGGTCCACATTTCTTATGGCGTCAAAACCAACTGAAACCAGCAGAAGAGTTTCCAATTTGCAAAAGCGACCCAGAGGTAAAGACAGTAAAGTGTTTTACAACAGCGTTGATATCGCCAAAACTTGATTGCAGTCGTTTCTCAAGCGCATCAAAATGGAGTAGGCTGATTAAAACGGTGGCTTTATGCTTAGCCTGGAAGTCTCGCTTAAGACAAAAAATTGGTCAAGGACCTGTGACAAGATCGAAGTCTTTCAGTCAGTCTATTTTAGACTGCATTACCGTTGATGATTTGAGAAAAGCAGAAAGGGAAATTATCAAATGTGTCAAAACTGAAAGTTTCCCAAACGAAAGAAACTGTCTTCTATTGCTGGATGTGCGACACGAAGACATCGACAGAAGTGTGGCGAGCAAACGAAACGCCTCACTTAAGGCTGATAGTGCCTTGTATAAACTTGATTGCTTTGTTGATTCAGAAGGTATCATCAGAGTGGGTGGTAGATTACAGCGCTCTAATTTATCTCATGAAGAACGACAACCAATTGTCCTGCCAAAATCGCATCACGTGACTACCTTGATTATTAGGCATTTTCACGAAAGCATTCAGCGCCAAGGCAGACTCATGACCCATAATGCTATTCGGTCGGCAGGTTTTTGGATTATACATGGCAGTGCTAAAATATTTCAGTACATTTCACAATGTGTAGTATGTAGGAAAAATAGAAGCACTTGTGAGACTCAAAAATGGCCTTTTTGCCTGACGACAGGATTCAAAGCTGCGCTCCGTTCGACTATACTGGTGTCGATTACTTTGGCCGTTTCTGGTGAAAGAAGGTAGAAAAGAAGTTAAGAGGTATGGAGTAATCTTTACCTGCATGAAAAGTAGGGCAGTACATCTGGAGGTTGCAAACTTCATCGGCGCAAAAGGTCAAATGAATGACCTGTTTGAATTGAGCAAAGTTAAGGACCATTTGTTGAAAGTCGGTTGTGATTTCGAGTTTGTAATGAATTCGCCTTCTAGTAGTCACATGGGCGGTATATGGGAGAGATTAATCAGAAGTGTGAAGAACATTTTGTCCGTTCTGCTCTCTCAGCTAGACACGCAGATTGATGATGAGTGTCTTCGGACATTTATGGCTGAGGTCATGGCTATTCTCAACTCTAGACCTCTTGCAGCAACTCACATTAATAATCCGACCGCACCAGCCCCACTTTGTCCAAATCATTTACTTACGATGAAGTCTAGTGTTATTTTGGCACCTCCAGGAGAATTTGATAAACCAGATGTATACAGCATTAAACGTTGGCGAAGGGTTCAGTTTCTAGCCAATGAATTATGGAATAGATGGCGGAAAGAGTATTTGTCTTTACTGCAACCTCGTCAAAAGTGGCATAAACAAAAGCTAAATATAACTCCTGGCGATATCGTTCTAGTTTGTGACGAAGGTTTGCCTCGTAATTGCTGGAAACTGGCTCGTGTTACTGAAGTATTTTCTTCTCGAGATGGACTAGTTCGTAAGGTGATGCTCGAAATTGGTAATAGAGATCTATCCAAAGAACACAGGTATTTAGAAAGACCGATACATAAGTTGGTGACCTTGGTGGAATCAGTGTAAAATTTGGAGTGTAAAATAGAGGCCGGAAAAAATCCCCACCGAGGAGCCTTTTGCAAGTTATTAGAATGGTCAATTGTGTGTTTAAATGTAAATATGTAATACGTTCATGGCATCTTGTTTTGTAAAATTAAACTGCGATTAATTTTGGGGAGCCATGTTGTGTAATGCCATGAATAAAAAAAGAGAATACTAAATTATGTGGTCAAGTGTTGTCAACTTTGCGACATCATGTTCAGGGACGATTGTCCATATTTGTCGTTGTCGTTGTGACGTCATATGCAGGGACAATCGTGTGTTCGGAACATGCTTGTTCCATAGGATTCTATGCAGTTTAGGCAAGTTTAACGAAAAGTGATTATATGAAGTACTGGCTTGCTATTTCAAAGATGATTTAACGATTAATATTTCCATGAGCGCTTAATATTGTTCTATTGTGCCTGCCACACTTTATGCAGTAAGCAATATAAAACTGAGGTAGGCCGGTCCGGGGATGTTTGACCGCTATTTATGAAACACCATGCTACTGATTACTTGTCAGTGAACTGAATAGTAGTCAAATAATGCTTTAGAAAGACTTCGCGTTGCAAATAACGTTTAAATATTAAACCAGGGCGGTAAAATGTGGTCAGTTGCCTGATCGAATGATTATTTTTGCGGGAAATTTTCAACGCTTTGCGGCCACATGGCTAGGCTTCTGATATAAGAACGGAACCTCCTGGAGAGTGGGGGTCAGTCCGAAATTAGTAGATTCGGTGGTAAAATGGATTAAAAATGGATTTCTTCTGGGTGAGTTGAAATATCTACGTCCTTTAAATTAAATAGAAGACATTAAAGTAAATTATTTTTAAATTTTTCGCATGTTGTTAGTTCATTTAGTAATATTTTTATGTAAACTTCAGACATTTCGAAATGTACAGTGTGTTATTGTTAAAAAGGCCGCATGTGCACCGGACATATTTAAAGTGTCTGAGAGCAGAAATTATTCAAATTTAATATATATTTAGTCGCTCTCAGTGCCAGAAATTAATGCGGTTTTTTGTGTTAAAAATCACCGGCACTGCCACGCCGAAAAGGAACAAATTATTGAATAACTGTTTAGCAGCATACCACTAGCTTACTAGTTTAACCAAAAATTTGTAAATATATTTGCTTTATAATTCAAAAGCGAGATTTTGAGGCACTGAATGTCGCTTAAAATGATTTCGTTTATCGAACATAATGCCGTATTTCACAAATTTACACACGTAAATTATTTGTGTGTAAATTTCCACATTAAACAGAATTTTCATCGCTTTCTTATGGAGGATAAATTCTGTGAAATTTAGTGCTCTTAGGTGTCCTAATTAATAAAAACGAGAATAGTTCTGCCATGTTTAAAGTAATCTAAACATGCAAAACTTAATTTAATTATTTTTACCAGGTTGAGTTCGTGATTTTTCGGAGGCATGTTGCTGCGAATATCGGGGCATATTTAGGTAGACAGCGATATAGATTCTAAATGCCTCTTTATAAAACGTGCTCTGTGTTGTTGAATAATGAATAATGTATTAAGATTTTGTATTATGCTGCGTTCTGCATTGATGCATCGGTGCAAAGCTCTTGGAATATGACAGAGATCTTTGTTTATACTCTCATTTTGTAATATCTTGCATTTAATTACTTAATAATTAATAATATTAATAATTTCTATACAATTTCTTAAAGATGTATATATATTTTGATGTTTTTTATTTATTTTTTGCAGTTTTCACCTTATGTCAAGCAACCACATATGAGTGAATAAAAACCCAGATCAGTAGTTAACGCGGCTTTTCTTCCGAACATCACAATATATATATATATATATATATATATATATATATATATATATATATATATATATATATATATATATATATATATATATATATGTATGTATATATCCCACATATTGGATAGGTTACGTGTAAGAGACATAAATATGTTTGTTGGTTTGATGTTCAACCCCTCACCGGTGTTCGTTACAACGTTATCAAAGGCTACCACATAGCCACTAATCAGAAAATTGAATATTTATATATATATGGACGCACTGCGCCAAAGAGACAGGCAAGTAAAACAGTTTGCAATTCTGTTAAGAGGATCATAATAAACGGTAGTCTGATCAAAAGGCCAACAAATCTGCATTTGAAGTTTTAAAACTTTTTGCTGTATATTTTTTTAGTAAGGGAAACAAGAAAACCAAGTGATCAACTGTCGATGATAACAGGTCAATTTTGTTACTATTCCTCATTGACGTCCATGTTATGTCAGCTGAAAGAAGACGAAAGACCGCTACCCTTTGATGGACTGAAATGAAATGGTGAACTCGCTTATTGACAAATAATAATAATCGATGCCCCATTTGAGGCACATTAAAAGAAAGTAACATTCTATGTGGTCCCATGGATCAAACATCTGCCAGTTTGCATGCAGTTCCCTAAAAAGCCCATTAAAATGAATCTGTATATTAAATCAAGCATTTTACTATTGCCCAGTGTATTCACAGGGTGCCAAGCACATACCGCGCTTGCTATATACCTCTTTGTGTACTTGTGTCTACTTCAGAGTAAAATATCAGGTAAGTATTTATAACTGGGGTCATTCGGTAATCTAGAAACAGTACATCAATAAAGAAATAATCAAAATTAATTATTAAATGATGAAAATGACCAATTTATCAATTAATTATCTTTCACAATATTTTTGTGAACCATTGTTACTTACAGCTTCGATTAGGGACTGAAGACTTTTTTCGTAAGAGGGAAAGGGAACAATTTGTAAATAACTCCAAGTTGATTTCAAAAATAATTGATAAATCAGTTGAATCAAATAAATTCTATAAACTCATACCATCAGTGCAGTTTCGTACAAGTTGAGAGCTGTAATAGTTTGTTATCCGTTCATTTCCATTACATTTTTTTTCAGAACAGCAAAATTTTTAAGTGATTACGTACTTTACGTTAACAAAAATATAGCTAAATTTCAGATTCAGTTTTCCATAACCTTCACACCGCGAAAATGGAATTTATTTAAAGTAATTCTATTCCTGTGTGATGTACCTAAAGAGGTTAAATTAAAAAACCGTGTTCAATGTCGGGATAAATCAGAGTGCTTTTTTTTGACTCGGAGACGAGAAAAAGAAAAATATACTGAAAAGATATATACTGCTAGATATTTCGCTTGACTTAAAATTTCTACATACAGTGAAGAATAGGTGCAAATTGTGATTCGGACTGTATAATACCTGCGAAAAGTTCTCTCTTACTCCCCACTCAAACGCCCCCCTCTCCGTAACCCAACCTCGCCTCTCCTACAAGGATCGTAGTTTACAGCCTTGGCAGCGTTGAAATTGATGACCAGGAAGCAAGCAATAAAAACAGTACACCATATCCCTGACATGATGATGTGACAGTTTTCAGTATAATTTCCAAAATAATTTATTATATATATATATATATATATATATATATATATATATATATATATATATATATATATGTGTGTGTGTGTGTGTGTGTATATGTATGTGTATGTGTGGCTAAAACACCATAGATGCATCTTGCTTCATGGGATTTCACATAGATACATACATATATTTAGCAAAGCGTATATATTTTTATTAAATAATTCCTTCAGATTCTCTAAATTTCATGTTTCATCTAAGCAAAGTTTCAAACACCTCAGACACTTGCAAAGTTCTTTCTTTGAGTGTAGGCCCTTGTTATGGTTTTATAATTTTATAATTATTCTGTTACAAATAGCTGATTCAATGACAATATTTCGTGATCAGAAGCAACCTGGTAGCAATATACTGGTCTTTGTGTTTCCAAAAGAAACATTGAAACGCTTTAACATTTCCAACATTTTAAGAAACATGTAAGAAAAAGGATAATAGATAAGTACACATCTAATTTAAAGAAGAACTGTGTGCTTTGGTATATATGCTTTGCCTCTTGACGTTGCAGTTTTTTTACACTAATAGCTATCTGACAGTAATTATATAACTTGTGCAATTTAAACAATAAAAACGCCCGAACTGATAAGCAGATAACTAATACTAAGATTCTTCAAATAATATATATTCAAAATTCAAGATGCTTTATTCCTCAGATGCTTTTTATGTACTTTACAATAAAATTAAAAACGTCTCTGTACCTGCTGACATGCGGGTTTATAAATTAGAATAATCGTTTTTTCGAAATAATAACAGTTCTTTGAAAATAATATTTTTGTTTTGGGGAGAATGCGTTGATTTCGCAAATTAAAATATCTGTTTTCATCCAAAACTTTAACGGAATAAGGGTACAACTTTAATTTTAAAAATTTAAGAGCGAATAGTAGCTGGAGGCTTTTGGTGTATGTACTTACTGTATGTGGGTTTTGATTAGTAAAATAATCAATTTGTGTAAGAAAAAGTTTTAAAATACACTTGTTTAATTGTTGCTAGAGCGCAGGTGCATATTCAACTAACATAGTAAGTAATAGCATAATAGCTTCAATTTAAGGAATGAGAAATGCAAATAGTTCTTGTTGATGCTTAAGTAATTAACCTTGTGGAATACATTTATATACAATAATGACATCACTTACTCTCGGACACCCTGTAGTGATATAAAGAATATTGATGCTGTTAAAAGGCTGTTGTTGAAAGCTATCCATCTAACATTATAGTGTTTTAGACGCGTCGATAAAATAGCGCAATAGCTACAGTGAACGCAAATTGAGCGAAATGAAAGTTATTGAACCATTTGATGATGGAATGATTGAATATGATGATCGAATATTTTACACTCTATTTCCATTATTCTGTTCTTTATTCTCACTATTTTGTCTCACATATTAAATAACAGAAACCTAAAACGTATATCGTCAGGCCATGCAAATTACTGTTTATTCTGCTCGTTTGGGTGGATAGGTATTAATATGATGTGTTATGAGGCTTAGACCTTTAGAAAGAATTCAATAGACTGTGGAAAATAAGGTGATATTATATTTCGAAACATTTTTATATGCTTTGTGGCAACATTTTTCGGGCATATATTTATATATTGACTGCATTCATGTTTACAAAACAGGCTTATAAAAATATATTTAAGCATAAAAGTACGCATAAAAGTAGAAGAAAGATACTGGATGATGAAAAATCTAATCTTTTTCCGAACCAAAAATCACTTATGTAAACATATAATTGTTTGCTAAATCACTGTAGAATATAATTTATATGAAATAATATTCATCTATGTTTCATATTTATGGATTAGTTTTTAGTGTAATTATTTATTGTAATTTACTTTTGGAAATTCACTATTTCTTTTTCAGTGTGTATCATTGTTTTTATTTAGTCGCTCACATATTGCTGAGGTTTATACCATCCCTTTAAAAATATACATAAACACAATTCAGCCAATGGAATTTTTTCAACATTATAAAGTTGGCCATTTTTGACATTCACAGTGTATCCGAGCTTACTATTTTCATTGTTACTTCGTGACGCAAGTACACCAAGCACATGCACATGTGTCGAGTTGTCTAATGTTTTATTGGTTTGGTTCTCCAGCACCCACATTTTGAAATTTTTGGACACTTTGCTATTTTATGCCATTCTTGGCCAATTGAAGTTGAATTCTGAATCTTTCAAGTTTGCTGCTTTTGCAAGAAATAATATCTCAAACAATTTCTCTTATGCATATTTTTTACTTTTAATTAAAATTGGAATCTTGAATTTCGAGAATAAAGTTATCCAGTTGCTATCTAAAATTACATTTCACAAGCTGGTCTACTGATACACAATCAAAACTTCAGCTAGTCCGATAAAGTGTGGTTAGTTAAAATCCCGGCGGACTACTTAGTATTCTATGTTTACCATTGGTGTCCAAAAAAGACAAAAACAGAAAGAATTTTTAGTTCCAGATTCACCTAAAAAAGGCGGAGATAATTTTAATTCAGTGTTTTGCATTACGTACAAGAAGGGATGTTCTTTCATGTGCACTTTGCAGTTAGTTAAAAGGGGGTATTGTTTCCAACCTAATACTTCGCGTTTTTTTAAAATATAATCCACACGCAAGATAACCAGTTTGTACGTGACTGACCCCCTGTTCCGCCTCGTGCAAACCTAAAACAAACTTTGTTCAGTACAGTAAACCTCTGTTGTGTTATAGACACTTTTGCTCGGTTTGTCTTAAGAGACCTTTGCCTTCTGTACAAAAACCTTACTATTATGAACACTCAGGATACGTTTCTGCCCGCAACTTTATGAATGCATCGAAAGTGACCTCCTAATAAGGGACACCTTAACTGGTGTCATTACTTGCATATTGGTATCATATTCCACATATTGGACAGCTTACTATAAGAGGCATTAAGATGTTATCAAAGGTTACCACATGTCCAACGGGCAGAAACTTGTATATTTCTATAGATGGACACAATTCTATCAAGAGGGTCATATTAAACGAAAGCAAAGGGAAAGCGCACTAACTTTGTGCAAAATTAAATTGTTTCAATATCACTGAGAGGACGTAATGACGAACTGTTGTCACAAGGACTAGCTACAAATAAAACATCGAACAATTTCCTTTAAATTATGCCAGTCTAGTGTTGCTCACTATAATTGTCTTGTCACGTTTAGTTTTCTAATATTTAACTTACATATTATTATTTCCTAAATTATAGACAGAAATAAAATGCATTACAACGTCGTTTGTGAGGTAATTGCATGCATAAAAGGCAGCCAGTATAATTGCCTTTATGTAAACAAGTTACTTTCTAAATTATATATATAAATATATATATATATATATATATATATATATATATATATATATATATATATATATATATATATATATATATATATATCCATGCATAATCATTAGAAAGTTTATGATCACGATATTTTGCCATTAAGGGAACAAATTAATAAAACATGGCTGGGCTATGACGATTATATAATGTATATCTACTCTTGAAGTCTTCAAAAGGCTTACTCCTAGAACAGCGTAGCAGGTAGGTGTGGCAATTACTTTATAACTTAACGCAAAGCAGAAGTAATTTTGAAAATTTCTCTTGTATTTATTTCTTATTCTACAGCAATATATCAACATAAATATCAATTTCTGGAGCCATCATTTTGCTTAAGGCAATCCCTCGGGAAAATTACGATATGCTGAGAGATAAGAAATAGTTGCATTTCGATGTTTTTTATGTATTAGAAAACATATCAACAGCTTAAAAAACTATTCAGCAACAATGCAACACAAATTCAGTTGATTAAACGGTGTTTTCTTTAATTTATTTCCGTCTCTTCCGCAAATGTTAGGTTTTGAAGCCAAGATAATCAAACTAGACCACTTAAATTTAGAAATGAGATGCAAATATTTATTTTGTTGTTGTTGTAGTTAGCTGCTGTTGTTGTTTTTTAGTAAATATCTATAGTAAAATATACATATATAAGCTACATTGTAACTTTTCAAGGTTTCATATCCATTTCTCTCGTAGAGAATTTTAGTGGTGTGGCTAGTCGTAGTTATAGTTTATTCACTAGCATAGAGCATATTGACATGGTTAGACAAATAGAGTCTTGTGTAGTGATCATACCCCAACAGCTAAGATTTTGCATTAGAAAGCTTAAACAAATTATAGAAATTACTTATATCATTAATTTTAAAGTTAAAAGATATAGTCATATATAAGTTTTAAATTATTTAAACTTCAGACAAACGCTAGAGATAAACTTCATATGTACTATCACCTGCTGAATGTTTTCAGGTGGAAATCGTATCGAAAACTACCATATAATCATGCCAACGATGTTAGGGGCTGTTTTCATTGGTTGTTTCCTGGTCATCAATATCCAGGCCTGCAGAGCTTCAAGAGAAGATTCTGAAGAAGAACCACGTAATGCCAATATTTAATTGCAAAATGCACCAATTAATAAACAGATATTGTACTCAAAGATCTCAACATCCTTTTACAGTGCTGAAAAGATATTGAAAATGTACTGTTAATTTGCAACACTGCTAGATTGTACTGAAACTGTACTAAATGATTACTTTGTAGTAATTATTTAATCAAATTAACGTATTATTTGTTTTTAAACTCAGCTTGAATAGTTATCGCCAAGGAGCTGTTTAAAATTTGGTTCCTTTACCTTTTATCAAAAGCGATCAAGTACCAAACCATGTAACGAAGGTTCACAAAAACAATGCAGCAAGTTACTAATAAAAAAGTTAATCTTGATAAACTAATTATCTGAGCAATGTTTCGAGAGGATGTAGCTGATACCAATTTAAGAAAGTTATTTTATATTTTACCGTGAAATACACACGAATACTGCAAATACTGTAAAGTCACTTGATAATGCATATTTATATTAATGGGCTTGCATGACGAATCACACGACGCAGATTTGGTTTCAAGAAACATGGCCTCAATAACGATGAACAGCTAATCACTTGGTGATCTTTACGCCTCAAATATAATTTATTTCTAATTCTTAGAGGCGCATTTTTCGCCTTCCTTTTCGACGGCCATGTATGATACTCTTGTTTCAAAATATCTTAAAATTTTGAAATATCGTACAAGATTGCAAACTGGCTTATTGATATTTGATTAAAAAGATATATTAATTAATATTATTATTAATAATATCAATATTAACAAATGCTTTAAATGATAATGCAATTTCTATTTCGTCAATATTTAATTACACTATCCACATGATAATATTAAAGACCTTTGAATCTACAGGTGCAGTGGCCTTCCAGACATGCGCCTCTATGGACCAATCACTGACCAGTGGCGATGTGGTTGCCTTTGACAACGTCCTAATTGATACAGCCGGTGGATTTAATCCAGACACTAACACCTACACCTGCCCAGTCCGTGGTGTCTATTTGATCTCTGTGTCTCTAGATTTCGATTCGGTTGGTACACCACAAGAGAGTTCAGAGGGGATACGAATCGAACACGAGACTGGAGCACTTGGAGTGTTGAGACTGCATTCTCATCCTAACAAGACATCGCTTAATTCAATCACTGTGGTAGTGGAGTGCCACAATTTGGGAAATATACGAGTAGTGTCGGATGATACCTACCGTTTGTTTGGCGATTCTGATCGCCCAAGTACCTGTTTTGTCGGAACCATCCTTCCAAAAATCTAAATAATAGATGCTCCTACTTTCCATCCAAATGTGGCTAAGATGTATGTTTTTGGCTTAGATATGAATAATATTTTCATATATATTTTTAATTTTGCAAGGACAATTACAAAGAAATAAATTCAATCGTAAAACATATTTTAAATCACCTTTATAACTTCAATATTAAAAAAATATAAATATAGAAGCACGTCCGTTGTTTGATCATACAAATAAAATGAAATAAATCAAGAAATTTGTATATGCTTTTAAGTACACAAGGTAGAGGTGAGGCGTGAAGGTTATTGTTATTGGTCTCCGATCCAGTGAATAAAATCATGTTATATCGACAAGCAAACTCCACTACCTTTCAAAGCCCCCATCTTTACTTTCCATAGCCTAATTGCTATTAACAGCTCTTTGTTTGATTATTGCTTTAGTTTTATTTGTGATCAGATTCGCTGCTTCATTTTGTTTAGGAAAGTGATACGATGTATTCAAAGAACAAAGTTATTGAATAGACAGACTGGTTGATTATTCTAGCTAGAAACAAAAGCAGTGGTATTTTGATACAGACTGACAAGTTTTAAGTTTGAGGCGTCCATAATACTGGAGTATCCATAACTGAGGTTTTACTGTACTGATGAAATGTGTTTCTTTTATGTTTAGTTACAAATTGGTTACCATGTTTACTTCACGTTTTCCACAAAAAGGGGTTGAGAGCTCTTTCAGAACTTATTATGGGTCGTGGATGGTAGTAGTGCATGGCAGAAAGTTGAGACGTACGTGTACCTCTCCCTCTCCCCACCCTCACCCCTGCCACCATCACACAACAACGAGTCATTCACATTCTATAACATTCTTCAAAGCAAAACCATGAATCTAACAAAAACATGTTTAACATGTGTGCATGACATTAACGGAATAACTGAAATATTCAATAGGTAATAATTTGAAGTTTGATTCGTAGGTGATCTAATGCACTGCTTTCTCCTAGCTGAGCTGATCGGAAACTGTGCCAATCGCTGGTAATTCCCTGATCGTTTTCAAACCTAGGACTTTGCAATTACTGATCCAATGCTCTAAATTAATAATTGTGTAGAAGGCTTGAATGAAATAAGTAATTGTCAGTGGGCACACAGAAGACAGAAGTGTTTTATGTAGCGACGAGTAGATTTACTCAGAGTTCTGCCCGCTCTACTAGAAACTGTGACATGCTACTAAGTATGTGCAATAAAGAACAGCGAAATTTATCGACCCGAAACATTGCAGGACTATCTAAATGCGTCTCATTTATAAGCTGTTGCACAACAAAAATCATGAAATCACAATAAAACCGCACTCTTACAATATCCCTCGCCAACCTTGCTTTAAAGTTTGTTTTCCCCTTTAAGGTTCGTACTGAAATTGCTGCAGACTGCAGAGAGGTTTTCCTAATCATGCGTTTTTATCATTGCCTTTCATTTCTTGTTCCATACGTCTTTGCTGCAGTATTATAATGATAAAATCACAAAAGTAGGTGGACTGATTCCAAGCTTGGCTCTCTTGTAGCACGAGTCTGAAAGGTGAGTGTGAAGAGTGCAAAAGGATAATGGAGGGTTGTCAGATCAGTCCCAAAATGTGTCTTGCTTATTTTTATTTCATCCTTCTTTGATACACATTTATTCCCTTCCTCCTCACACGTAGCTACGCTGTTATACAGCACTTTCTCCTTTGTACACATACTGACAATCATAAAAAATACTGAAACTTGTATATATATATGTGTGTGTGTGTGTTACAGCGGATCTGTCAAATCAGCGACTTTACAAAGCCGCTGAAAATTTCAGCGGCTTTGTAAAGTCGCTGGTTTACTTAGCGGCTTTGCAAAGCAGCTAGAATTTTCAGCGGCTTTGTAAAGCCGCTGGTTTTAGAGCTCGAAAATTTGACAATTCCGCTGAAATGATAAAGTAGAAAGGGTATAGGAATATGTCTATGAAACAGGCTATTACCACACCATTTGCCAATTTCCCTTCTCATGCTGTCTCGACCACCATGGCCTGTGGCTATATAGGCTCGCTTAATGGTGCCATACAAATTTTCTAAAGCCACATAATATAATATAAAGTGGGTTCTATCGAAATTGATTTTTTCTTACACTTTCTGCACGTCACCACAAAGTAATAGATAGTATTTCCGACGCAAGTGATATTGATGTTGTGTTTTTGCAACTGACTGATTTGCTTCAATAATATCATTAATTAGCAGATCGTATTCTTCTTTCGATATCAAATTACTTTTCGAACGATCTCGCAATGAAAAGAATCGTTTTTTTTTCAGTTCGTGAGTGAATCTTGTTTCGTTATCTGTATCAATTTTTCCTAATTTTGAGAGTGTTCACTGATATCAATTTTTTATGTATTTATTTATTTATTTATTTTGTTACTTATTATTTTTTGCTTATTTGATTTTCTGTCGATTTGGTAGATTTCATGCCTTTTTATAGAACATCGGTCTGGAGTTACTTATTTGATGTGCTGAAATCATCATCCAATAAAAATATCTGGCGTTTTGTTAATTCTCAAGGCTTAGAAGTTGCTGGGTAAGAAAAATGCAATTACCATTACCCGGAGTTGAAAAGATATATTTACTCTGTCCGGACTCGGAGATTCTTGGCAAAACAAAAGCTAGTGAGATGTATGTTTCCCTAATAGAACAATAAAACAAAAGAACAGAACCATTTTTTGTGATGAGTTTCTTCGCAAACTTACTGGAACAACAAAATTGCAATTGTCGTTTTTCGTGACAAATCTAAAAATTTAATCGCCGATTTATACGACTTACAAAAAAGATCAATTACTTACTTCATGTCAGGCCATTCAGTTTGCTTAAAACATAACTGCAGTCTCTATTATGGTAAAATTGCAATTATGATTTCGCTGATATCTTATGGTTGTGAAATAAAGACATTCCTTTCTTTAAATAACTTAAAGACATCCCTTTCTTTAAATAAATTGAATACAATTACAGTTTCTAATCTTGTTGAAATAGCCATAAAATGGTGTGTGAATAACATGTATTAATATGTGTCATCTATTAAAAGAATGAATAATTTCTCTCATACTTTCATTTATTTTTAATCTTGGCGAAAATATCAAAAAAAATGGTGTATAAATAGCCTATTTCATAGACATATTCATATGCCGTTTCTACTTTATCATTTCAGCGGAATTGTCAAATTTTCGAGCTCTAAAACCAGCGACTTTACAAAGCCGCTGAAATTTTCAGCGGCTTTGTAAAGTCGCTGATTTGACAGATCCGCTGTAACATATATATATATATATATATATATATATATATATATATATATATATATATATATATATATATATATATATATATATTGCGTCATAAATTCCGCAAACAGAAAACCTGTAGGGTACATTGTGAGTTGCCATGTTATGTATCAGACGTACTGTGACTGCGGCTCTGCATGCGGCTCTAGTAGTGAGTATGATTACCCTGTAGTTCAAACACATGTCTGGCCCGCCTAGGCATGGAATTTAGGAGGCCATTTAATGAAGTAAGAGTCACGTTGATCCATTTTTCTCGGAGTAACCGCCTTAGATCTTGCAGTGCATGGTATGGCAGTTGGCGTTCTGTAACACGCTTCCTCATCATGGCTCACACATGTTCGATGGAACTGGTGTAGCTAGCCTCTGAGGCTGAGGCTAGCTACACCACACGTTCAATTCCACTTTGGTTCATGCATTGGTCAATCAACACCGCCCTGTGTGGACGAGCATTTTCGCCGACCAACACAAAACAACCGCCGTCAGCTGCCGCTGCTAAGTGACGGACATGGTGCTGCAGGATTTCATCTCGGTGTCGTCTAGCTGTCAGAGAACCATCAATAATCACCAGCTCAGATTGTAAATTAGACGGGATCAAGATGGGCCACAATGGTCAAGAAGGACCACATGGGTCAACATGGGCCAAGAGGTGTCAAAATTGGTTAAAATGGGCCGCATGGGTCAAAATGGGCCATGATTGGCAGCAACAAGTCTGTGTCCATAATTACATCTTGATCCATGTGCTTATTTAAACTCCTCACGGCCCACCTTGACCAAATTGGCCCATTTTGACAAATTTCGGCCTATTTTGAGCCATATGCCCGTCTTGTCTCGTCTCGGCCCATCATGGCCCATCTCGATCCCTTATAGTCGACGTTCACCCATTTGGCCCACCTCTACCCATCATGGCCCATTATGACTCATCTAGCCCATCATGACACATTGTGGCCCATCTTGTCACATCACGGACCAACTTGAACCATGGCGGGATATGCTGACCCATTCTGCCTATCTTGGTTTATCATGGCTTTTCTTGATCTTGACCTATGTCATCGCATCCCATCCCATGGACCTAACGAGCGATCCTAATGAACTTCATTCAATTGTACTGGACTTCGCTGAACTTCGGTGGACTAAATCTCACTAATCTCAATGGACTTCAAACGTGCACACACGCACACACTGAAACGCGACCACGCATAGGCGCTAACCTGAAACGAACGCAAACACGCACCTAAGAAACGTAAGCACACTGAAACATACCAGTTTGGAAGCTATTTTGGTTATCATCCGGTATTCTCTTCGTGTTGTGACTCGTGATCTTCCTGACCGTGATAGATCTGTAACGTTGTTCGTCTTCGGGAACTTCTGCCCTAGAGGAATGACTGTCTCCAAAGCTCCATTACAATTGCTGCTGCTGTCTGATCCGGTACGTTAAACTGACCAATAATTTGTGCTCTTTGCCCGTTAGACAACCTCGACATTTTGCAATTGCATGACAGAAGTGAACTTGTTTTATGGAGGGCAAAGTGATGTGTATATGAAAAGGATGTGTATATGGCTTTAGCATAATGATTAGTCTGCTGCAATTAAGCAAATAAATAAGTTCTGCATTCAATCTGTCGTCAGTTATGGTTAAATCGGTATAGTGACGCTAACAACTTCTAACTGTTTTCTACTTTGCAAAAGGGAAAAATAGGCATGATTTTAAGATTTGTAACTAAAATGCTAGTTTATTTAATTTTACCACAGAGTTTCTTAATCAAGATTTATAAAGTGTCGGGAAGGGGATGTGGGGAAGCCGGGATTAGGGTGTGGTGTCATATATCACTTCCTTTGCTTCAGATCTGTACAATTTCACAAAGAGAAGTAAGTAACCACTTTCAAAGTCTGTCCACCCCTCTGTAAACTTTGATTAAATGCTACTACTCTACTACTACACAGCTGCCATTATGCTACTCTTACAGCTACAGTGTCTTTATGGCCGTCTCAGATTTACGTGTGTTGCCTTTCTATGGATGGATGGGTTGGCATGCCATTGTACTGTATGGGCTATTCGTCAATTTTTCACCAATTTGGCGAAGGTGAATATCGCCTGGAGAGTTCGTTTAAGAGTTTCCCCTTGATGAGTTCTGTAGGGCGAATATGCTTTATATAACCGTCAAAACCAAGCTTTTCATTATAATGCTGTGTTATAAATTTATTCCCTTAATGGCAAAACTGCGTGATCATAACCTTGCTAATAATTCGTGATTGCGTATATAATTTCAAAATATTGCTTGTTTAAAATAAGACATATTTAGTGAAAATCGGAGCCGTTTGTGCTTTCAGCCATATTACAAAAGATGTTTAACTGAAATGCAGTAATGAGCAACAAGTTATGGATGGGCAAAAGTTCGTTTAAAACTGTGCATTTCACAACCTGTTGTTCTTTATTAGCTACAAAGCACTTTGATGTTTTATGCTCAGCTGGACTTCCAAGAACTTTTAATTACATATCTGGTAACAGGATTCTCCTGACAAGACAAGAAACCGTAAGATCATATGATCATGAATTCGGTAGCATTTATACACTTCTAAACAATTCATATAAATAGCAGGCACATATGGTTGAAATGAATATTAGAACACCGTAATCGATAAAACCTTCTGCATTGTTCACCAGTTTTTTCCAATTAGCAAACTGTAATTATTCATGGTGATGTAAATTTAATTCATTCATGCATCTTTTATTTCCTTATCATATTTTAATATTTAAAATAAAAAAAATGTCAGCATTCGAAGTAGCGAGTTTTCTATTCAAACATTTTTTTCTGAAAACACGAAGTTTAAGATTTTTGTTTTTAGAATATACAGGTGATATTCGAAACCATGTCCTACTGTGTTCCAAACAGCAGCCTGCATGTGTCAGTTAATTAACGTTGATTGCTATCGAAAAGTAACTACAAAATCTTTGCAATTTAAGTCAAATACAGCATTGAAGCACGTGCTGATAAGCAAAATTCGTGAAATTCTCAGTTTTTATGTTTAAAATGATATATATCTTAAGTATAAAGAGTAAATTGTGCCAATATGCTATTTAAGGCCCTTAAAATTTCAATAAAGAGCCATTCTGCACTTGCTGTTATGCGGGTTTATATATTAAATCACCGTTTCCCACAGAAAATGTTTACATTATAGAATTATTAAATAGATAAGGGCACATTGTTCCTGGCTCTTTTTCAAGTTATCTAATAGATACAATTGGGGTCGGTTATGAGAATTTAAAATAATCATATTCTCTAACTAAAAGCATTAAAATGATACACATTTATATGATGTTAGAGAGCAGGGGAAAGTGGATGTGATTTCTGTAATGTAGACAATAAATAATATTCGGATTGTTTATTTGAAGACATCCAATAATTAATGCAAGCGTTTATGCAAAAGTAATTTATGTAATCAGAAACTTGCATGTTTAAACATATAAAATATAAGCTGCATTTTAATTAACCAGTATTCAAGAAAAATGCATATTTACGAAAAATTTATTGCGCAATAGATGCCATTTAAGGGAAAATGGATAAAAAATGTTTGACGTTGTAAGAAATGAACATTGGGAAGTCAGTTATCTACAATGTGACTTATTATATATTTTCTAATTATATATATATATATATATATATATATATATATATATATATATATATATATATATATATATATATATATATATATATATCCATGCATAATCATTAAAAAGTTTATGATTATGATATTTTTCCATTGACGGAATACTTTAATAAAACAACGTGATAATGATAAGGTTGTCTTTGAAGTTATATAGAGCATATCCACTCTTGAAAAGTATTCAAAAGGATTGTAACTAGAACAGCGTAACAAGTAGGTTTTTTAGTTACCTTATAACTTAACGTAAAACCCTAGCATGTTTTTCAAAAATTACCTTGTATTCTACAGCTACATATCAAATATCAGTTTCTGAAACCATCATCTTCAAAATTAAATTTACTTGGGGCAATCCCTTAGGAAAGTAAAGATGTACTGAGAGATAAAAAATAGTTGTATTTTGTTGTTCTTTATGTATTATTCAGAAAACATCTCAACAGATTAAAAAACTATTCAACAATTGAACATAGGTTATCGTAGTTAGCCATAGTTTATTCACAGGCATAGATCATGCTGATATGGTAAAACTAATAGAGTCTTTTGTAGTGATCATATTCCAACGGCTAAGAACTTGATCAGAAAGCTTATACAGATTATACAAACTACCTATATTATTATTATTATTATTATTATTATTATTATATTTTATTATTTTACAAATTGAAATATATCATCATGCATCAATTTTAAGACATTGAAACGTAATGCTCGACAACAAGCTAGAGAGAACATTCATATGTACTTTGATTTCTTGAATTCTTTTTTCAGAAGGAAATCGTATCGAAAACTGTCACATGATCATGCCAACGATGTTGTGGGCTGTTTTCATTGCTTGTTTCCTGATCATCAATATCCAGGCCTTCAGAGTTTCAAGTGAAGATTCTGGTGAAGATAATCAACTAGGTATTGCCAAAATGTAATTACAAAATAATAACTTTTTAATAAACAGATAAACTGTAGTCTAAAATCTCAAGATTCTTTTTCCATTGATCACTTAAATAATTTTACTGTGCTGACAAGGCATTGTAAATGTACTGTTAATTTCTAATATTGCTCTTAGCTTGTACTGAAACTGTACTAAATGTGTGCTTTTCTAGTAATTATTTGACGAACTTATTATTTTTTTTTTAATCTCAACTTGAATAGTTATTGCAATGAAGTTATTTAAAATTGTTTCCTTTGCCCGTTATCAAAAAGTCGTCAAATGCTAGGCAGCGTTGTCAGTAACAAAGATTCAGAAAAGCAATGCAACAAGTTATTAATAAATTAATTAATCGTGATAAACTAATTATTGAAGTACTGTTTCGACAGGGTGTAACTGATACAAAGTTAAGCAAGTTATTTAATATTTTACTCTGACGCAGACACGAAAACTGCATGAAGTACATACTTAAGTACTGGGTCACACTACATGGCACTCTGTGAATACCTGGTACAAGAGTACACATGCTTGGCTTAAAATACATAGTAAAATCACTCGGTATAACTTGATTATATTAATGGGCTTTCTTAAGGAAACACATTGGGCAGATTTAGTTTAAAGTAACATAACATCAATAAGAAAAAAGTAACAGAGCTGATTTTCTGCTGAATAGCTGATCACTTGGCCATTTTTAGCCCTAAAACATAATTTATTTATCATTTTAAGGAGAAGTTTTCGTCTTTTCCTTTGACTGCCATGCATTATGGCACTTCTTTTTAAAATGACGGACGAATTTGCAAACTGGCTTATTGATATACGAATGAAAAAAAAACTAACTTATGTTTTAAATGATAATAAAAGTTTTTTCATGAATTTTCATGTTATTTCTTTAATATTTAATTACTATCGATATTATATTGAGCGCCTTTCGAATTTTTATAGGAGTTGTGGCCTTCCAGGCATGCGCCTCTGTGGACCAGACACTGACCAGTGGCAATGTGGTTGCCTTTGACAACGTCCTAATAGATAAAGGTGACGGATTTAATGTAGACACTAACACCTACACCTGCCCAGTCCGTGGTGTCTATTTGATCTCTGTGTCTCTAGATTTCGATTCGATTGGTACATCACAACAGAGTTCAAGGGGGATACGAATCGAACACGAGACTGGATCACTTGGAGTGTTGAGACTGCGGGCTGATCCTGACGAGACATCACTCAATTCAATCACTGTGGTCGTAGAGTGCCACGATGCAGGAAATATACGAGTTGTGTCGGATGATAGCTATAGCTTGTTTGGCGATTCCGATCGCCCAAGTACTTGTTTTGCAGGAAGCCTCCTTCCAAAAATCTAAATGTTAGATGCTCCTAAGATCTATGTTTTTGGCTTAATTATGAATAACATTTTCATATATATTTTTGATTTTGCAAGGACAATAACAAAGAAATAAATTCAATCGAAAAACATATTGTAAAGTACTTTTTAATTTCAATATTTAAAATATTTTAAAATGTAGAAGCACATCTTTTGTTTGGTCATACAAATAAAATGAAATAAAACAAGAAATTTATCTATGTTTTCAAGTACACACGATAGAGGTGAGGCGTAAAGGGAGTGCGGTACGGGGGTAGGGTTGTGACTCAATATCTAGAAATTAAACATAGAACCTCCTTTTTTGCTGTTATTGGTCTCTCATCCAGTAAATAAAATCATATTATATCGACAAGCAAACTTTTAATAACTTTACTCTACTACCTTTAAAAGTCCCCATGTTTACTTCCCATAGCCTAATTACTATTAACAGCTCTTTTGTTTGATTATTGGTAAAGGAAAACGCTCGATTTGCTTTAGTTTTATTTGTGATCAGATTCACTGCTTCATTTTGTTAAGGAATGGCCAACTGGTTGATTATTCTTTTAGGTTGTGCTAAATAGGTATATTCTTTGTTTCAGGATTAATTTCAATGCGTTCGTACAGCTACGGGAAAACATATTTTCAAACAATCCATAATTAAAAAGTGTCCGGAATAGCAAGGTACGGCTAGTAATAAAAGCAGTGATATTTTGATACAGACTGACGAGTTAAGTTTGAGACATCCATATAATACCGGGCTATCCATAACTGAGGTTTTACTGTGCTGATGAATTGTGATTCTTTCATAGTTACAACTTGGTTACCATGTTTACTTCATGTTTTCCACAAAGGTCGTTGAGAGCTCTTTCAGAACTGTAACTCTAATTGTGGGTCGTGGTGGGTAAAAAGTGCATGGCAGAAAGTGTACCTCTCTCTCTTCTCACGCTCACCCCGGCCACCATCACACAACAACGACAAGCCATTCACATTCTATAACATTCTTCAAAGAAAAACCATGAAACCAACAAAAGCACTGAGTTTAACATGCATGCATGATATTAACGGAATAATCGAAAGATTCAATAGGTAATAAATTGAAATTTGTTCGTTAGTATGTGATCGAATGCAGTACGTTCGCCTAGCTGAGGTGACCGGAAATCGTGCCAATCGCTGATAATTCCCTGATCGGTTTCAAACCTAGGCCTTTGGAATTAACGGTCCAACGCTCTAAAATAATTGTGTTAAAGGCTTTGTCGTTTTGTATGAATTAAACAAGTAATTGCCAGTGGGAGTACAGAAGACAGAAGTGTTTTATGTTGTGACGAGTAGATTTACTTAGAGTTCTCCCGCTCTACTAAAAACTGTGACATGCTACGGAAAATGTGCAATAAAGAACAGCAAAATTTATCGACCCGAAACATTGCATGAATATGTAAATTCGTCTCATTTATAAGCTGTTACACAAGGTTCCTTGAAATGAAAATAAAATTGCACTCCTACAATTCAAACTGATTCAAAACAAGTCTCACAGATTGGTGCTCTTGCAGCACGAGTCTGAAAGGCGAGTGCGAAGAGTGCAAAGGTTCTAAGGGGGGGGGGGATTGTCCGATCAGTCCCAAAAATATTATATGTATATATATAACAAATCGACAAATTGGCTATAAAAATGGTAAAAATTATAAAAAGCCATATCGCCTAAAAATATAGACCCATTTAAGTACATTTATAGACGTTCAAAATTGCACTCGCAACACGAAGAGGACACTCTGTCACCAGGCCTTCCTAAAGCATAAACGTCTTGCATTGACAAGCAATTTTGTTTCGTGTAATTTGTGTTTAAACGTCCAATGTGATTTGTGATTTTCCTTCACCTGGGCATTTTATTCAATGTGGGATTAATGGGGTCTTAAATTGGATAACTTTTCACAGAATCTGTGTAGAAAACAAAATCGCGAAAATATTGATTTTGACTTTTTCCACGTGCATTAAACCTGAAATTAAATTGAATGAAATGAAATGTCTTTTTAACAATATAAGTTTTCTTGTATAGAATGTATTACAAAATAAAGACACGCGTAACATGAAAAATACACAAAAGTAGGCTTAACGGGTACAATCTCAAAAACATTTCTTGAGGATTCGAGCTGAACTGCTGGCTTGTGTCATAAGTTATTCCAGCAAAAATACAATAGTCACTTCCAAAACACAAAAAACAACGCTTGAAATATTTTTCTGTCGACATGTTGCTATGTTCATATATTGTTATGCTGGTATATTATGTTGCTATGTTGACATGCTACTATGCTGACAGGTTACTTTATTGACATATTGCTATTTTGAAATGTTGCTATGTTGAATGTTGCTCGGTTGAAATGTTGCTATATTTTGACATATTGCTAGGATGAAAATTTGCCATGTTGAAAGGTTGCAATGTTGACATATTGCTATGCTGTCTTGTTGCTATGTTGGCATGTTGCTGTGTCAAACTATTGCTAGGATGACAGGTTATTACGTTGACATGTTGCTATGTTGATACGTTGCTGTGTTGACATGTTGCCATGTTAATATTTTATTAGTATGAATTGTTGATATGTTGCAAGGTTGATACGTTGCCACATTGATGTGATGCTGTGCTAACATCTCGCTATGCCGCCATACTGCTAGGATGACATGGTGTTGTGTTGATATGTTGCTATTTTAACATGCTGCAAATATAACATGTTGCTGCGTTGAAGTGTTGTTATGTTGACATTTTGCTTTATTGACACTTAGTTTAAATGATGCTATGTTGAAATGTTGCTATAAAATAGAGCAAAAAAAAAAAAAGATTCACTATTTGAAAGAAAGATCTTGGCATGCATCATTTAAATTATATATATGTATACATATATATATAGGGCTATTTTAGGCATTATCTCGAACAGACAACCATGTATTATATATGTGGCATAAGAGGGACCATATATATATTTTTATTTTTAATTTTCTAATGTATTTTTTATAAATTTTGAGTGGTTTTCATTGAAAGTCAATGTAACGGATGTAATGTAATGTATAAAATAAATAATAGTAATTATTTAGATATATTATATAAGATACAAATTCGATATTTTATGGCAGTCTCGCTAATGACTATTATATACAATATATAATATTTACAACAAAAAGTAATAAAACTTTAAATCTCAAATATCAAAAATATATAAATTTGCAAATAATATTGGAGTGCAAATGATTTCATAATGTTAATTCTGTACAACAACATTAAACTTGTAAGATTTCAACAAATATGTCACAAATAGTACCGAAGTCAAACTTATCGGGACCGATTTTTGGTCTCGATAATTTCCCGGTCCCGCTAATGCCTAATTTAAAAAACAATCAGTCCCGCTAATGCCGTAATAAAAGATATATATATATATATATATATAGAGAGAGAGAGAGAGAGAGAGAGAGAGAGAGAGAGAGAGAGAGAGAGAGAGAGAGAGAGAGAGAGAGAGAGAGAGAGAGAGAGAGAGAGAGAGAGAGAGAGTGGGAGGGGCAGAGAGACTTTATAACGAAGTGTCTTAGAGCCTACAAAAGACGATTATTGCATAGCAGGTGTAGATTCGCTGTATTAGCGAATCTACAGATTCAAGGGTTTTTCACCTTTAAACTAATACAGATTTGCTGAGATTGCCTGACCAGTCATCTTTAATGAAAGGATTACTTGTGTTGGGTGATATTTGAAATTTAATTGCTTTTATGTGACTTCTTTACTCCAGAGGTGTTTTACACATCTTTTTCTTGTTTTTGGAAATGGAATGTATTGCAGTCGGAACTTTTAAAATTACACATATTTTTATTTAACTAGCTTTAAAATGCATTGTTGAAATGCAAATTTGTAGTCGCAAATAAAACTCAGTATTGGAAAGCGTTCGAAAATAGTTGCTATCAAAATTCACAAAGACTTAAATTCAGTTTCTCATCTGTTGTGGTTTGCAGAGCACGATGGTTAAGAATGGTCTTCAGGTCACAAATATAATACTCAAGAGCATCGGACAGATTATTTACCTGTATAAGATTACATTTAGCTTTATTCTGTTATTTTTTCTAGCTGATTGACTTTCTAGCAAATGATCGTTTTTGTGGGTTGGGACAGAAACCATTTGTTTGAGCCAACCACAATTGAAGCAAAGAAATTGACTGTCTCGAGTACGATTTATTGGGCAATTCCAAATGAAAATTTAAATCCTCCAACCCTATACTGTCATGATGTTATGCAGAAATATCTATTATAGAAGCCGCAAATTCAATGAAATATTCATCAGTATTTACACCATAAACCTCGGTTCTATAGACTGAGCAGATATTTAATACTCTAATATCCAATGATATGGTAGCCTCGATAGATGAAGAGGCGCCGAAAAATGTTTTTCTGACAATTATAGATGAAATTTTTGATTTATACAAGAACCCTAAACCACTTCCTTTACTTCAGAGCCTGCTTTATGCTGACTATCCATTTGGCTTTAGGTCAGCAATAACTGCATTGTCATTCAAATGCCCGAGCTATGTTTCAAACAAAACTAATATGTCCACATTATTTCCTGCGACAGCACAATTTATTCCAAGAGCGTTAAGATCTGATCCAGCATTTACCAATCCACATTTTAGTTAATGTGTTTTATTCGGTGTTATCATAATCATCATCATCATCATCATCATCATCATCATCATCATCATCATCATCATCATCATCATCATCATCATCATCATCATCATCATCATCATCATCATCATCATCATCATCATCATCATCATCATCATCATAATCATCATCATCATCATCATCATTATCATCATCATCATCATCATCACCATCATCATAATCGTCATCATTGTCATCGTCATTAGTCGCTTATAAAGTGCAAATTAGGCACTTATGCCCTACAACATATAAAGGATTAACCAACAACAGTATGATTTCTGAAATAAATAAGTTTGAAGTTTCTTTTTGAACAAAGGTAGCGAAGAATGGCAAAAGTCGCGATCGCAATACTATGTGGGGCATGTCGGAACGTAACGATCAAGGATTTTTGATGATCTTAGATGCCACACCGGATTGTAAAGCGTTACCAACGATGAGATGTATAATAGAGCGCTGTTGTTCACAACTGCCACGTTAGACAAAGTACTTTAAAGCTATCCGATCTTCGATTGTAAGCCAGCGGAGCTCCTGAGATGTTTCAGTTATACTGCAACCTCTTAGGCTTTGAAAAATAAGCTTTGCGACTATATTCATGACTTTCTGAAGCCGTGAAAGATGGACCTTTGTGTGTCTCTGTTCTGTAAGGGTTCCCATTAGCTCTTTTCACTTGAACGGACGCAAAGAATCTGTGATAAATCAAAGTGATTTGAGATCAATTGGCGTTTTGAACTGGAACTTTCTGACTGCAAGATATTTCTGACTGCAGTAAATCTCTTCACAAAAGACGCAATAGGGTACATAGCAGCTCCTATTTATCAGGATGCTATTTATGCAGTTGATGCTTTTATGTAATTAATATTTGCATAGCTATTGTGGGGAAGGGTATATATCAATATGTGAGGAGTATAGATTACAAGGGTAGGTAGATAGTTAATATTATAAGTGTGATAGTTTACAGAATACTCTGGGGAGAGGGATGCATGACTATAGAGAAGGGGATAGATTGCAATGGGGACTTAATGTGTTAAGTTGTGTTTTTTGTTAACGTTGTTACTGATATTGAACGACTACTCAAAACAAACGGCTGGAATGAGAAGACAAGAAGAATTCCCTCAACTTTTATATATTATTTACTGCTTCTTAAATTCATTACGCTTTTACAAATACAACTGATATTTTCATTGGCTGTTATCGCGTTGTTGCTCCCATTGAAGTTCATTTGTGGTTTGGACGCAAAAGACGCAAAAGACACATGAGTAAAAAGTGAGCATTTCAATACCCTGTTGTGTTTTAAGCAATATATAATATATAATATGGAAATATTTGGTTTCTTTTAGAAACGCTTACTTTCTGTCTTCAAGCCCAAATCTCTATTTTGACAAGCCATGATGCAATCGAAGTCATATATGGCGTCTTTCTGTGTACGTCAACCACAAAATGGCGCAATTCGTAGAGGGGATTTGATTGCGAGGAATTTTCTCCGAGATTTGTTTGTGTTCAAGACAGCGACCGAGTTAAAAATGTCCTATCCATTGGTTATCCATTCCTATCCATTAGGGAGTGACATTCCTTTCTACATCAAAATTAGCGCATGTTTCCTCACACCAGTTTTAACCAAAAAAGTACTTTTGATGTGCATTCACGAAACTTGACTTCAAGCATATCCTGTGCTATCCCTTGACCCAAATGCAACTTTGACTCGGAGGGGTGACAACTATTGCTTATGATTCTCACTACTCAGGCGGTGATATGATCAATATTTTCCTCTATGTATCATTATCCAAGGGTCTAAAGCGTCGGTAGGTCGAGGTTGGAAAGTTCATGATCCTTGCCACATCAGTTTTTTGCCATGTAAACTTCCTTAATAATCGAAAACCCGTTAATTGGGATGCATGGTGGACGAACCACAAATGGAGGTAATAGGTGTTTCGTCTTCAAACCTCCGTTAGCATCATAATGGCTGGCAATTATGCATGGTTGTGTTAACGGCTAGAGAACGTAAGATTTACGTAGCATTACTTTATATAGAAGCGCTTCTGTCACTACGTGTGTGGTGTATGTCTCGTTTGATTAATTCAGTGAGCATGTAAACGCACACTTCCTCACCCCTCCTCTTCCCACAGGAAAAAGGTGATCAGTTGTCCCAACCCGTGCTCCGACTGCTTCCACTTTTTATTTCAATGACCGTAATCACCGTGTAAGAATTACCAAGAGAGCTTTGTTTAACAACGCCATGAATGTAAAGTGTTTATATTTACACCTAGAAGCGTTGCTACACCCCCATGTAGGTGATGATTGGGTGGCACTCGTGTACCATCTGGTTATTTAAAACGTTCATGGCTTTTTATAACGACCACTTAACAAGGGGTGCTAAGTATGACATAACATCCTTTTCTCTAACCAAATGAGAATTGAAATTCTAAAATGAACCGCATTGTTGTTGGAAATGCGAAGTACTGAATGGCAGTTGCCATCATTATAATAAAATTGGCAGTTCGAGAGCGTTTTCACAGATCATACCAAGTGACACTCCCTAGTTCTTCTTCTCCCTCCGTCCACTACTTCCTGTTTTCATTTTGATTGTAGCTAGTAATTTTTAGCTTCCCTTGATATGACATTTTCAGATCGAATGAGAGTTCTTTGAAATTCAAGCAGAAAAGTGAAGGGAAGTTATTGGCTGCGATTTACGACCTTAGAAATTGTACATTCTCTTTATGCGAACCCCGAGTATAATGTTGCTGTTGGTTGCGAGTGCACAGTTTTGACATCTTAAGGTAGCACCAAATACCTATATTTCATGCGGAATTCGTCAATGCTTCTGCCTGTCTGTCTAAGCTTTCCTCACACGACTTCCTTCTGTCTGATAATAGCTTGCAGCCAATATATACCCATAGCTGCAATGTCTGAAAATGTGTTGATTTAAGTCAAGATCAAGATCAAAACTGGAAGTTCTTAATTCAAAATATTAGAATCCAAACATTTTTCTCATTTTCTTCTTTTGTTTATCAGTATGTAATAACAATATAATAAAAATATGGTAATTGCGAGAGGTATTGATTTATTGAATTGATTCGTCATATTCTAAGAGTTGTTGATCTCTTTTCCAGGTTCATTTAGCAGAACGTTTTGTTTGTAAAACAATGATCCTCTACTCTGACCCCAAAGACACCAATGGCGGACTTGTAGATCGTGTCTACTCTGAAGCGCAGGAGTTACTCGGCGAACGGGTTGAGAGGGGTGTTATTAATGCCCTTCCTGCGGGACGGGGTGGTGCTCTGACACAAGGATACCCTGCTACAGGTTGCTATCTGTAATTTTTACTTTCCAGCTTTCTTATTGGAAAACGCTCTGTGAAACAAAATTATGACTAATTGGGTAGAGAACGGGGTTGGTATCAAAGCGCAGCCTATAACACGGAATGATTTCAAACAGTGACACCCTGCTACAGGTTACTTTACTTTTAGAATCTCTGACGCTGGATTAACAAATCATGACTAGTACTACATGAGTTATCGCAAGTGCATTGAGAATGGTGGTACAGTTAACTGTACCGGGTTATTCCCTCACCAAGTTATTACCCAGCTACAGTTGACTTATCAAAGTGGCTTTAGCACTACTACAACTAATCCCAGTGCTTAATTATATTATCAACTCATGAAAGACAAATTGTAAGCCTAAAAGTGATTTAAACTAAGGCTGACTTTTAACGAACCTATCAATTTAAGCTGCTGATTGGATTATATTTTCAAGAAACTGCGTATAGAGAGAGAGTAAAGGCAGTGTAGCTGTTCTGAAAATACCCGTTAATCCGATTGGCTACAACGATGCCAGGGAGATTTTGAAGTACGTACAATATGCAACATCAAATAATTACTACCGAGTCTATGCATAAAAGTAAATGGTATTTACAAAAAACCGACAGCTGATTTTTCATTTTTATTAATCCAGCCACTACTTTAATTAGTTTTAAGTTTTTAATCAAGATGCTTATTTAATTGATAAAAGTTTCCCAGCTAATTAACAGTGTGTGATACTAATTTAGTTCAGTGATTGCAGTTTTCTAAGGTTAATGGATAGCTACTTTTTATCAATTTAAGTATTGAAGGAATAAAAAATATGAATGTGTACAATACAGGCACATGGCAGGGGATGAGGTACCGGAGGGATGGGCAGGAGCATTAAACATCACCTTCCGTATCAGGCCAGGATTTGTGCAAGATAACTCGTATTGAGCAATAGTTTTTCTAAAATTTAGCACCTTGAGGTGCAGGTTATTGTTCAGTTAGTTCGTTTTCATTGTTTCCAATACTCGTACAAATGGAACTTGAGTAGTTGACTAGTACATACGCTTGGTACTTGCGTGCAGCAGTGCTCACTTCTCTTCTAGTTTCGAAAATGTCATGTTATGCACCACTGGAAGTGCGTATTTGAAATCGTCAAAACAACGCCACCTCAGGAGAAAACGAATCACAGAACAATGCAAAAATATTTTATTCATTTATTAGAGAATATATGTGTACCAAACTTTCGAGATAAATCTATACAGTTGTTTGGGCTGATCCAAATATCTTTCTTTATCCTTGTGCGGTGTTTGCATTGGCCTTCTGGGCTCGTCCTACCAGTTCTACAGACTGAGAGGAAGGAGAGGGTTCTGATCAGTCTACTCTCTCGTATGATTTTATAATTATGCCATCTGAATTACTATTGTTGCTTAGCACGTCAAGTTATTGGCAATATTTTTTTGTATACAAGCGATTAGCAAAATACTGCTAGCATATTGTACTTATTGGTACTTATTGGTGATGGTCTCAAGTCCTCATCACTACATCGCAGTATCAGCAATCACTCATTGCACATTCAGCACTAGTACAACAATAATAAACTAATAATTTTAGTATGTTGTTACGCACAGAACTTCAGGATAATAATGCCCAAACTCGTTTACAATGTACCCAATATGCTTCAAAATTTATGAATTATTTTAAAATCATAACTATTGTAAGAAAAGAAAGAAATATAATTGTGATTTCAATAAGAAAACTTGAGTGTAGTCTACAGGTGTTACAACTAGTGTTTCTTCACTGACTTATAACGAGGTGAAACTGAGTAATTTCCTGCAAAAAGTGCTCCAGTAACTCCGAAAACTGCCGAGATCTACTGAGCTGCCCGAATATATTATTTGGCATTACAACGACAATGTTTTTTTATTTTAATTGCTCAATATATTTTATTAACAGGCTACAACCGAAATTACTTATGTGATATTTTAGGGTTTTACTTTGCAAAGTATTGACCAATATAAATTTCACAAAATACGCGTTTTGTGTGTAGGATTACAGACACATCCTTAAGAACAGAGCGGTAGCGTACATCAATGTTGACATAGCCGTAACAGGTACGTTTTCCTTATCTCTAAGACTGCTAGTTACACATAAATGTTGGCATGCCAGTAACAGCTAAACTATCCTTAAATACGAAGTAGACAGCATAGAAAAATGTTGCCGAAACAGCTACAGTTACTTTTCCCCTACTTCTGGTGTAGATCTAAAATGACTTTACAATAAAAGATATGTTTATTAAAAATCACTTTTTTCTCTGTCATTAAAATTTGTTATCGGAAGCAAATCTTAAGGACGTGCTTGACCACATTATCAAAATCTTGTTGTTTTATGCAAGTAATTTTACCTTCTTTGGAAGAAGTCTGCCTCTAGGATTCAACCTGCTATACGAAGTTGCCAAAGTAGTAAGAACTTTTTATTGTTTTTCTACAAATGAAAAATGGTAATATATTTCTGTTAGATATATACTTATTAATATGCATTTCGAAAATAATAAAAAAGAATCATGTTTTTAACACCGCTGATTTATTTAAATATATATATATATATATATATATATATATATATATATATATATATATATATATATATATATATATATATATATATATTCTGCATTGCTGTCAGATTCCAAACCCTCACAACGGAGGAGAGTCTTCCTTGTATGATATAAGGAAATGAAAACTTCCCGAGATCGATGCACAGGGTCAGTTAGCGGGTAGACCACGGTAAACACACCTTATACTGTTATTGGTGTGCTTAAGAACAATGATCTCGTTATTCTTTCTCAACCTAGTTTTCTAATTCTGAACATTTCTTTAGAACTTGGAATATTGTACCATACAAAAAGGGGAAGCAAGTAAGAATTTGCATTTTCTTATATCTGGGTAGTAGCGCATATATTTGGATGTTTGACGAACTCTGTAAAGAAATGCACTTATTTGCCAAACGTTTTTGCTATCTCTGTACATAAATACAAATATTTGTGAAATGTTTTAACGACTCCTTGTTTAGGCTGTTTACGCTTAGAGCTTCGAGTGACTTTGGCTCTTTCATTGAATACACTGGAGTGACTTGCTTTGATATTATGTACTTATAAGCGATAATAAAACATCATGTACATGCAAATGATAGGCCCATGTCATGAACGAATAAGTTATAAATCGATATCGAATTCTTGCAAATGATAAGACGTTAGGGTTCAGTTGATATATTGTGCTCAGAAGATATCATGTACACACCTGTATAAGTCATGATTCTGTGCCGTCGTGTATTGTATATTTATTATCAATTTTATAATATAAAAGATGAAAATGTCTTTTGGTTAAAACTTATAAAATTAATTTTAGAATCTATTTTCTTGAAAATAAAAGTTAATTTTATAACATGTATTCTAGAATATGAAAAGTAAATTTTAGTACATGAACTCGCCCTGTGACGGACCGATCAGTTGGTGAAGGGGAAGAGTGGCGCAGATTTTTAAAATTACATTTTTCTACAAAAAAATTTACGTTTAATACTTTTGTGTTTTACGCTTCAATTGTTTACAACGGATTAACCTCACCGCTTTACAATTCATTGATTCCGTCTATTAACTTATTTACTTTTCATGTGCTTTTTCAGCATTCACTACAGGCGCCAGCTCACCTTCTATCCTCTCTACCACACCGCCTATGACACTTTTAATTATGTGGATAAATTTGTAGATCCAGGATTTATAGTAAGCAATTCAGGTAATTTTTGAATGTCTTTCTTCTGTTTTTTCTTGAACGCAATTTGAAGAAAATGAAAGTTGTTGGACCATTTGGTGATGAAATGATTGAATATGATGATTGAATATTTCACAGGTCTTTATCTATTTTATATATTTAACATTTTTGGTTACTCTGCTTGTTTTTTCGAGCATAGATTTACATAGGAGCTTCATTCTTAGTTACAAAACAAGTATATAATTAAACATAAAAGTACGACACATTAGAAGAAAGATACTGATGAAGAATTAAAAATTTCCCCAAGCCAAAAATTACTTACGTAAACAGATAATTATTTGCTAAATCACTGCAGAATTTGATTTACATGGAATAATATGGTTAGGTACAACTCAACCAATTTATGGAATATTCAATACCACAAAGTTGGCAATTTTTGACAGCCACAATAGAACTGAGCTTAATAGTTGCATTGTTACTTTGTTACATAAGTACACCATGCAAACATGTGTCGAGGTTGTGTAATGTTTTGGTGGCTTGAGGCTTTGACAGCCACATTTTGAAAATTTCTATTTTTGGACACTTTGCCATCTTTGCCAATAATATGCAATTGAAGCTAAATCTTGAATCTTGCAAGTTTGATGCTTTTACAAGGCATAGTATCTTAAACAAAATTTTCTAACGCTGATTTTTCACTTTGAATTAAAATTAGAATTTTGACTTAAAATCAGATTTTTTTATTTCAAGGATAGATTCATCCAATTGCTGACTCCTAATGTTTTCCAACAAATGCAATATTAAAAGCTTTCAGTGTAACTGACCCACCGACACACAGTCAAAACTTAGTTAGACCGATAAAGTTTGGTCAATGGAAACCCTGGTAGACTACTTAGTATGCTATGTTTACCATGGGTGTCTAATAAAGCACAAACAGCAAGAATTTTGCCAGTTAAATCTAAAAAGTTGCGGGGATAATTTTAATTCTTTGACTTGTGTTTCGTTCAAGAAGGGGTGTCTTTCAGGTATTATTTCAAACTTAGGACTCCGCGTTGCTTTAAACTATAATCCACAAGGTAACCATTCTGTACGTGACTTCCTCCCCTCTCTTCACCAAACAGAAAAAAAATCAACACAGTAAACCCTCGGTTGTGTTTATTCTGGCATTATGGGCACTCTTACATTAGAGATACTTTTGTTGGGTCTGTCTTAAGAGACCTTACTTTTATGAACACTCAGAACACTTTTTGCTCGTAACTATATAACTGCATTGAAATTGACCTACTGATAAGGGGCGCTTTTAATGATATCATTATTTGCACTGTCTGTAGGTACAGTCATACTCGCCTTACTCAATGATTTTATCCCCCAAGAATGTTGCATTACTTTTCTAAACATAAACACAGTGCCTTGTACAATTTGTTGATACCCTCAGCCACTTTTTTAACCGAAATAAACAAACTTTTTTAATTTACACACAATCAGTTAAATGGAAATTTAAATTAACAGAAAAACGTAACGAACCCCCCTTATCGGGCCCGGTTAAATATATATATATATATATATATATATATATATATATATATATATATATATATATATATATATATATATATATATATATATATATATATTCCACATATTGGATAGGTTAAGAGTAAGTGACATACATATGTTTGTTTGTTTGTTTGATGTTGAATTCCCTCGCCGGTGTTCGTTATAGCGTTATCCAAGGCTACCACATGGCCACTGATCAGAAACTTGAATAAATCTATATATGGACGCATTGCGACCCAGAGATAGGCATGCCAAACAGTTTGCAATTCTATTGAGGGTCAAAATAAACGGCAGTCTGATCAAACGGCCAACAAATATGCATTTGAAGTTTTAAACCTTTTGCTGTATGTTTTTAATAAGGGAAACAAGAAACCCAAGTGATCAACTGTCGATGATAGCAAATCAGATTTGTTACTTTTGCTCGTTGATGTCCATTTTATGTCAGTTAAAAGAAGACAAATGACTGCTGCCTTTTGATGGACTGAAATGGATTTGTGATCTCGCTTATTGATAAACAATAATAATCGATGCCCCATTTGAGGCATATTTACAGAAAGCAATATTCTATTTGGTTCCATGGATTTAACATCTGCCAATTTGCAGCATGTAGTTCCCTAAGAATTCCATTAAAAAGAAACTATTTAACTCTGTATATTAAACCAAGCATTTTGCTATTGTACAGGGTATTGTCATAAACCTCATTGTGTACTTGTGTCTACTTCAGAGCATAATAGCAGGTAACTCTTTATAACTGGTGTAATTCTGTCGAAACGGTACCCCAATATGACATTTATCAAAATTAATAAATTAAATGATAAAAGTGATGAATTTATCAAATAATTATCTCTTACAATATTTTTGTAAACCATTGTTACTTACAGCAGCAATTATGGACTAAAGACTTTTTTTCGTAAGAGGGAAAGGAAACAATTTGTAAATAACTCCAAGTTGAGTTCAAAAATAATTGATAAATCAGTTGAATCAAATAAATTCTATAAACTCACACCAACAGCTTCGTACAAGTTGAGAGCAGTGACAGTTTGTTATCCGTACATTTCCATTACTTTTTTCAACACAGTAACATTTTAAGTGATTATGTACTTTACGTTAATAAAAAAATATAGCTAATTTTTAGATTCAGTTTTCCATAACCCTCACACCGCGAAAATGTTATTTATTTTATTGAATTTCATTTCAAGGAGGTTAAATTAATAAACCATGTACAATGCAGGGATGAATGACACTGCTTTTTGTTTGACGCGGAGACGAGAAAAAATGTAGTGAAAATATATATACTGCTAGATATTTCGCTTGACTGCAGTTTCTACATACAGTAAAGAATACGTGCAAATTGTGATTCGGACTGTATAATACCTGTGAAAAGGTCTCTCTTCCTCCACTTCAACCCCGACTACGAGGATCGTAGTTAATATATATATATATATATATATATGCATGTGTGTATGTGTGTGTGCTAATTAATTCCTTCAGATTCTTCAAATTCCATGTTTCAGCTAAGCAAAGTTTTAAACACCACAGACACCTGTAAAGTTCTTTGAGTGTAGGCCCTTCTTATAATTTTATATTTATAATTTTATAATTATTCTGCTGTGAATAACTGATTTAATGACAATATTTTGTGATCAGAAGTAACCTGACAGCAATATACTCTGGTCTTTCTTTGTGTCTCAAAAATAAATATTGAAGCGCTTTAACATTTCCAATATTTTAAGAAACATGTAAGAAGAAGGATAATATATAAGTACACATAATTGAGAGAACTTTGTGCTTTGGTATATATGCTTTGCGTCTTCACGTTGCAGTTGCCGACACTAATAGCTATCTGACAGTAATTATATAATTTGTGCAATTTAAACAATTAACACGACCGAACTTATAAGCAAATAACTCAGATTTTTCAAATAATATATATTCAAAACTTCAAGATGAAATATTGAGAAGATTCTTTTTATGTACTTTATTTTAAAATGAGAACGTTTCTGTAAATGATGACATGCGGGTTTTTAAATTAGTATTATCGTTTTTCGAAATAATAACATCTCTTTGAAAATAACAATCTTGTTTTGGGGAGAATGCGTTGATTTCTTAAATTAAAATATCTGTTTTCCTCAAAAACTTTAACGGAATAAAGGTACAACTTTAATTTTAAAACTTTGAGGAGGGAATAGTACCAGGGAGATTTTCAAGTTATATCATACCTACATTTTATGCACTTTAAGTAAATATTAAATAAAATTACATTTATGACTAGCATTCATGTTACAATAATTAATTGTATTGGAGTCTATGTAAAAACACGTCGTGTGTGTACTTACTGGTATGCGGGTTTTGATTATTAAAAAATCGATTTGTGTAAGAAAAAGTTTTAAAATGCACGTGTTTAGTTGTTGCTAGAGCGCAGGTGCATATTCAACTAATAAGTAATAAGTAATAGAATAATAGCTTCAACTTAAGGAATGATCAAATATTTCTTGTTGATGTTTAAATAGTTAACTTTGTGGAATACAATCATATACAATAACGCAGGACACCCTGTAGTGATATAAAGAATACTAAGGCTGTTAAAAGGTTGTTGTTAAAAGCTATCCATCTAATATTATAGTGTTTCAGATATGTCGATGAAATAGCGCAATAGCTACAGTGAACGACAATTGAGCGAAATGAAAGTTGTTGAACCATTTGATGAAGAAATGATTGAATATGATGATCGAATATTTTACACTTTATTTCCATTATTCTGCTTTTCATTCTCAATATTTTGCCTCCTATATTAAATAACAAAAATCAAAACGTATATCGACAGGTCATGTTATACCACCGCCATGTTGGAACGTTACTATTTACTCTGCTCGTTTGGGTGGATAGATATTAATATGATGTGTTTATGAAGCTTAGACCTGTAGAAAGAATTCAATAGACTGTGATAAATAAGGTAATATTATATCTGTAAACATTTGAATATGCTTTGAGGCAATATTTTTCGGGCATAGATTTAGATAGGGGTTGCATTCATATTTACGAAACAAGTTTATAAAAATAGATTTAAGCATAAAAGTGCGCCACATCAGAAGAAAGACACTGGATGAAAAATCAAAACTTTCTCCGAACCAAAAATTACTTATGCAAACATATAATTATTTGCTAAATCACTGTAGAATATAATTTACATGGACTAATATTCCTCTATATTTTATATTTATGGATTAGTATTTATTGGAATTTACTTTTTGAAATTCAATATTTCGTTTTTAGTGCGTATTAATGTTTTTATTTCATCGCTCACATAATGCTTTAGGTTGCTATTAAATCAACTTTTTACTGTGGTTAAGTTGTTGTTTTCCCATCGCTATATGTTTGGGTTCTGTTTCTTAATACCTGATTAGGTGATGAGTTATTGATTTAGATAGAAGATCTTTTGACAACACCTGTTCCTAGAGTGTTGCGTTGATTTCAAGCCTCTACTAAGAGATATCCAACTCAATTTAGCAAAGCAGTTAATTAACTGTTAATTAACTGTTCACAGCAACCTTTTGCTACAGTTTTTATTTAATTTTGAAATTCATATATCGGGATTGACGATTAGCTCAGATGGTTATAGTGTTAGTCTGGAAAACCCAAGGCCCCGATTTCAATTATAGTTCGCGGTGGTAAGCAGGGGTTAGACGTTCGCTCCGTTTGCCTTAGCTAAGTGAATGCTGTTGATTAGATAGCCTATCACGGAATTCAAAATTAACGCCCACTGTTGAGACTTTCGACAATCCATTTAAAAATATATATCGCACTTAAGTACAATTTAACCAATAAAATTTTGAATATGATAAAGTTGGCCATTTTTGCATCCACAATACATTTAAGCTAACTAATTGCATTGTTACTTTGTGACACAAGTACATCATGAACACGCACATGTGTCGAGTTGTCTAATATTTTGGTGGTTTGGGACTTTAACAGTCACATTTTGAAAATTTTTATTTTTGGACACTTTGATATTTTTATGCCATTCTTGGCCAATTGAATCTGAATCTTGAATCTTTCAAGTTTGCTGCTTTTGAGAAATAATATCTCAAACAATTTTTCTGATGTATATTTTTCACTTTGAATTAAAATAAGAATTTTGAATTTCGAGGATAAAGTCATCCAATTGCTGATCCTGATTTTTGTTTCCAACAAATAAAAGTTTTCAGTGTATCTCAAATTACGTTTCTCAAGCTTGTAATCAAATTACATTTCTCAAGAGTCAATTTTAATTAAGTGCTTTGCATTTCGTAAAAGAAGGGGTGTTCTTTCATGTGCACTTTGCGGTTGGTTAAAAAGCGGTATTATTTCAAATTTAGAACTCTTCTTTTAAAATTTAATAAACACGTAAGATAACCAGTTTGTACGTGACTGACCCCCCCCCCCCCCATTCCACCTGGTGCAAACCTAAAAGAAACATTTTTCAATACAATAATCCTTAGTTACGTCACCTGGAAACAATGAATTTATCAAAATTAATCAAATTAATGACATAAAATTATCAATTAGTCAATTTATAATCTCTTAAAGTATTTCTGTGAATCATTATTAGTTACAGCAGCGCTTACAGCATGAACATTTTTCGTGAAAGGGTACAATTTATAAATAACTCCAACCTGAGATCAAAAATAATTGATAAATCAAATGTGATCAAACAGTTTCTAGAAAATCATACCATCAGTTTTAGGTCAAGCTGAGAGCAGTAACAGTGCACTATCAGTACACTTCCATTACTTTTTCAGTAAAGTTTGTTAAGTGATCATTTATTTTACGTTAACTAAAATTATAGCGAACTTTTAGATTATATTCTCCATAATCCTCACACCTCGAAAAGAGAATTTGTTTGTTGTGTGAAGTACTCAAAGAAATTTAAATTAATAGTAAGCAATAAATCAGAGTGCTTTGCTCTGGACTCGGGGACGAGAAAAAAGCCAAATAGAATGAAAAGATACATACTGCCGGATATTTTGCTTGACTTACAATCTTTACATACAGTGATGAATAGGTCAATATTCCTATTCGGAATGTACAAGACCTGCCTGCATAAAGGTCTCTCCTTAACCCTAAGCCCTTCCCACAATTCTACGAAGATCGTCGTTTACAGCCTTGGCAGCATTGAAATCGATGACCAGGAAACAACCAAGAAAAACAGTACACAATATCCTTGATATGATGATGTGACAGCTTGCAATATAATTTCCATTTAAAACAATTCAATAGACAAAATACAAGGATATGTCTCTCTGGTGTGTTTCCGTTCGCGTAGTTTTGAAATTATGCATGTTGATATTTTTAATTTTGCAAATTGAAATAAAGGATTAACATCGATGGTTTCATACGGTTGATTTGCTGAGCTATCATTACGGTCGCGTTGCTAAGGTCTCATTGTGGACGTCTTGTTTCAAGTATTCATAGTTACAGATTTTCTCTGACAAAACATTTATTTTACACATTATTTCATTTCGCTTTACAGTAATTTGTCGCCGCTATGCAAACAAACCGTTAATCCAAGTTAAAGAGTAGATGATTTTTTTGTTGACTGTTGAGTAAGTCGACTTACTCTGGACTTACTCCGATTACCTCAAAAGTCCGGAGTGGAAAGTATGCATAAAATCCCTACTAAATTGAGTTGTAATATCATTCAACAAACAAAGTATGGAGTATATTGAAACTATTAGAGGAAAGTACAAATTAAGCTCTGAGGGGTTTTTGTACGTTAAAGAAAGAAGTAAAGGTGCGGGTATGAGATCGTAAACGCTAATGATCATACACATGCTCCAGAACCTGATCGGACTACAGTGTTGAAAGTAAGAGGGGATATTAAGCGTAGGGCTTTAAGAGTTGAGGAAACATCACAGCAAATAATCACAAACGCTCTTGAAACACTAAACAAAGGTAAGGTATAATAACTGTTTAAAAAGATTTTAGTGCCAGCAAAAAATTTTGGTAAACTTTATTTTTTAAACTAAGTCAGTATTAACCGAAACGTAAAGTAAATAAAAGTATCAAATATATTTTATAGCGATTTTTTTAAAATTGATTCTATTCCGCAAATTAACTATGAAGATAAAGTAATGCTCAACAAGGACCTCATAAAAGAAGAACTTTATGAATCAGTAAAATTAATGGATATAAATAAAACTCCCGGCACTGACGGTCTCACAAAAGAATTTTACCTTTTCTTTTGGAACGAGATTTCAGATTATCTTCTCCATTCTTACAAATATAGCTTTCATTGTGGAAATCTAAGCTGTGAACAAAAGCGTGGTATCATTAGACTGATTCCTAAAAAAGGTAAAGACCATACCGAACTTAAAAACTGGAGACCCATTACTTTGTTAAATACCGATACGAAAATACTGACAAACTGTCTTGCAAAAAGATTTTTAAAAATATTGTCAAAAATAATAGCAACTGATCAGAACGGTTTTATTAAAAACAGGTTTATCGGTTATAATATTCGCACTTCTATTGATTGCATAGATTACTTAAATCGTAAGAACAAAGAAGGAATCCTAGCATTTATAGACTTTGAAAAGGCATTTGATAAGCTTGATTGGAATTTCATTGATAAGTGTCTTGAAGCTTTTAATTTCGGAGCAAATATCCAGGAGTGGATTAAAGTAGTTTACACTGACATTGAAAGTTGTACAATAAACAATGGGAACAGCAGTAAATATTTTAAAGTAAGAAATGGCGTACGCCAAGGAGATCCTTTATCGGCGTTACTTTTTATTATTGCAGTAGAAATACTCGCTATAGCAATAAGAACAAACAAACACATAACGGGAATAAAACATAATGACTTTGAAACAAAAATAAGCCTCCTTGCGGATGATACCACATTAATAGTATCTGATATAATATCATTGAGAAACGCTTTAAATGTCTTAACTTTATTTTATTTTACTTCAGGACTCAAAATTAATTATGAGAAATCTGAAATTTTACAAATAGGTAGGCCTACGATACACTTTCATAAATGGAAACCCTTTCGCTTAAAATGGACAACAGGTGATGTGAAATCTCTGGGAATACGATACTTCAACGATGTGGACACTCTATATAATATCAATCTTAAAGACAAAATCAACGATTTTAAAGGGACTTTACAACGTTGGAAATATTTTCACGTGACTTTAAGCGGAAAAATTACCATAATAAAAAACTTAGCCTTACCAAAAATTATATATGCAACTAACTCTCTTTATACACCACCTTGGTTTATCGAAAAAATACAACATCTCATAGAAAACTTTATATGGAGCGGCAAACCTCCCAGAATACAAAGACTAGTCCTTATTCAAGACTATAAAGACGGTGGCTTAAGGCATTTAGATTATTTTTCCTTCTTGAAGGCACAAAAAATCATGTGGATAAAAAGACTATTCAATCTCACGAAATCTTTCAGTATTGAATTTATTCGAGAGTGCTTGCCAGACTCTCTAAAGTTTTCTGAAATTCTCTCTCTTTCTCTAAACACCAAAAAACTACACTTTGAAATGCCCAATTTTTATAAAGAAATTTTCCACCATTGGTTTAGTGCAAAATCTGAGCCGGTCACAGCTGTGGACATAGTAAATCAAAGCTTATTGTACAACAAGTATATCCAAATAGGAAATTCACCGGTATTTTTTAAAGAATTATATACCAAGAAAATATTGCGTATTTCGGATATAATGAATCACTAGTGTATTGGCACTAGATACAACCAAAATTATAAGTAGAAAAAAAAATGTTGATATTATGTTTACAACTAAATTTTATAACTCAGTGATATCCAAAATATGCTCAAAATCAATATATTGGAACCTAGTTAGACTTCAGGAAGCTACACCAAGCTGTATAGATAGGTGGGAAAATGAAAATATATGTATGACTGATTGTGAATTTAAGGAAATCTTTGTTAAGACGAAATATTTGACAAGAAATGTTCGAGACAGTATGTTAAACTACAAAATTATGCATAAAAACTATGCATCAAATTATATAGTCGCAAAATTTGACCCGACGGTCGCATCAAACTGTCAGAATTGTAAAGTGAAGAATGGTATCATGCATATGTTTATCCTCTGTTCGAATTTAACTTTATTCTGGAAATTATTAGAAAACTTTATAAATAATAACATTATGATAGAAGCCAGTATCGCTCTGTCGAACAGAATGAAACTATTGGGAATTATTCGAAGCGATAACTTAGGGGAGAGGAGTTATATGGTTGATTTCATTCTTCTGCAAGCAAGATTATTTATTCATCGTTGCAAACTTAACAGTAGAGAAGTGTACTTTATTGAATACCTTAAATTTCTAAAACCTAAAGTATATTTTGAACGAATTTTAAACAAAACAAATATATCTATATGCCAAGCTTTAGAAAAAATTGACCAATTTTTATAGTTGATTTTTTTTTCTTCCTCCCGCACTTTTTTTTTGTTCTGTCTTCAACCCCCTGCTAATATGCTAATATACTATTGTTGTATAATGTTCATTCTTATTGTCAACTGCTAAACTGAAACTTGATTTCAGTTGATTAGAAAGTGTTTGGCCAGAGTATAAAAAAAGCACTTGTTCTCCTTAACAGCATCAAAAAAAATTGTCACTATGTTTGCGTTGCCATAACTTGATATGTATGAGTTTTAAAATATATACTGGAATGAAGTGATAATAAAAAAAAGTAAATAAATGCTAAATAGCTTTATACAGCAACTAAATGTTAAATAGATGACATATTTATTACTAAAACACTTAACTTGTGCTTATAATTTTAGATGCAGCCGCTCAGTTACTGGGACTGAAGACCATTCGCAGGAATAATCATAGAAAATGATAATCACAAGCCTCATACATTACCACAAGATCGTTTCACAATTTCACCAACACATCATTGCCGACAAATACTAGACCGACAATTCACCCATCGGCGAATAACCTCTACTGACAAAAGACCACCGGCAAATCACCCACCCGGAAATCATCCTTCGGGAGATCGCCTCTTTCTGAAAATTGCCTGTTAAAATTAGGTTACAGTAAATTTAAATTGCCCATGCAGTCATATTACAAAATGTGTATTAATGCATTTTATGTCTATCTACAATTTACATATTAAGTAAAATGTGAATTGTATATTTAAAAACGAGAAGCTCATTCCGCTAGCGAAATGTTTAACACTTGACAAAAATTAAAACGCAAAAATACTTCCTTCAGTGGGTTATTTCTTGAATAATAGATTGCAAACAACACAGCTTGAATATGTCTTATAAGCCGAGTAGTGTTTGGTTGTTGTTGACCTAAAGTTTTATTGACTGATCAGGCATACGCCGTGGTATCTATTTACGCAGTGAGAGCTCGCACAAAGCTCCGTGAGCAAATGTGTATTCTGTGCTGTCGTTAAATGCTACGTATTTACTTGCAAAAAATACACTCTTTTCACATCGCGTTATAACAAAGAAAATGAAATCAAAGATGAAAATAAAAAATGACATGCACATGTTCAGATCAAGCTCTTCATAAGTCCCAAGTTTCATGGTCGCAGGGCCCATAGCGTCAGAGAAGAAGAAGACACAAAAAATCGGAAAACTGTCAAGAAGAAAAAAAGGACGAATTTTGCTCAAATTCATATAACCCTTGCAAGCCAAAGGTTTGTCAAGTGTTAAACTAGGTGTAACAATATCTTGAGTAATGAACAAGTGATAGACGAACCAAAATTTATGCAAAATTGCACAATCCTTAAGAGCCAAACCGACTGTTTTGTACCATTAGAGTCCCATAATTTTTCCTTCCAAATCAGGCTTAATTGCTGTTATATTTATTCACGTAATACCACTGTCTCAACTTTCTGTCCTACGTAGTTCTATTTTCTACTTTATTTAGCGCTATTGAATTGTCTGCTTTACTTCTTAAAATTGGAATTAAAATAATCCATTTAAATAGTTAGCACATCTGGTTGTTATGAAGTTTAGCATAACGATAAAATCGATAAAACCTGTTGCATTTTCTACAATTCTAGATGCATTTTCGAACTAAAATCGAAATATAAATTAAATCATTTTAGAAATGATTTAAAATGACCTCCTGTTAGCACCTTGAAAATAATCTGTACTTTTTTTGATGACAATTGGTAATGTAAACCCCTTAGCCTGTTTTGTCCACATATTTGAAGCAATATAGCAACCAAAATCAAAAACAAAAACAAAAAAAAATAAATAAATGAAACAATAAGTGGCAAAAAGTCTGCAATTAACAAACTTTAATTATTCATTGTGATGTTTGTTTTCGATTTTAGAAGGGGTGTTCGAAAACCTGTACCCCTCTCCCGGATTCAACACAGCAGCCTGCCTGCATCACTTAATGAATATAAATTGCTACCTCACAATAATTGCATAATATCTACTATTTAAGTAATATACAATAATTGTGGTGATAAATAGATTTCCATGATATTGTCAGTTTTTCACTTTAAAATTATACATAATTTAAGTGCAAAGAAAAATGGAAATGATGTTATTTAAAGAAAGCTGCTATAATCAGCTGATATGCGGGCTTGCATATTAGATAACTCTTTTTCACAGCAAATTTTAGTGTTCAGTTTATTGTGAATAGCTAAGGGCTTTTTCACCTTAGCTATTACGTACAATTTGGATAGCTTAGGTGATTAAATATACGTTATATGTGAAACACCAGGTGCCGTATTCACAATAGCTAACTATACTTTTAATCAATTCTCATTAATTACCGCTGTATCTAACAAAACTGTGCAAAGTTAATTAGTCAACTTTACTGTTATGCTAAAATATGTATTCTTGAGAAAAAAACTTTGTGTAATTGAGTAAAATCAGCTGATTTAGCTTCTTCAATGCACAGTTAAGCTAAGTTTTGAGGTTCAATATTATTAACACTAACAAACACTGGGGGCACAATTTAGATAATGACTAACACATACATTTTTTATATTTAAATACATTCAGCAAATAATTAATACAAACAAACACAAAAAATGATGGCGTACATGCTTGAATTTATGTAATTAGCAACATGCTTGTTTAAGCCAATGAAATAACTTAATAGCTTCATTTAAATTAATCTATTATCTAAAGAGTCAATGCTTAAGCAAAATTTATTGCACAATAACTGCAATTTAAGGGGAAGTAAATGAAAACAATGCATATTTGACATTGCAAATAATGACCACTCTTGAATTTAATTATATGCATCGAGACTTGATATTGATTTTTTTCACAAAAAGAAGTCCTTTTGTCTCTGTATCTTTTCTTAAGTTACTGGACCTTAGGTAAGCATAAGCACAAATATTATCTGGTGTGAGCGTATGCATTTGATGGCTGCCGTGCGAAGCTGAATCTTTATCAAACTCCAGGGAATACATGAGAGTTCCCGAAAATAGTTGCAAATACAATAGGAGCTATGCACAAGAATGAATATTGAACGCTACTGCATTTCTCTTATATGGGCCTCACTTACGACTCTTCGAGTTTGCATTTAAATTTTTGCTCTGTGTTTGATAATTCCTCGTTCATAGAGAATGCCGCGAGACTGTACTTTATGGAGATTATGCTACAGTATTTTAACAGGAAAAGGAACAAAATACGTTAAAGCAAAGGGAATACGCACTGACAAAATTTAGTTGTTTCAACATCACTGAGAGAACGAAGGGAGGACGTAATGACGAACTGTTGTCACGAGGACTAGCTGCGAATGAAACATCGAATAATTTCCTTTAAATTATGCCAGCCCTTTGAATGTTGCTCACTATAATTGTCTCGTCACTTCTAGTTTTCTAATATTTAACTTATATATTGTTATTTCCTAAATTATAGACAGAAATAAAATGCATTAGAACGTCGTTTGTGAGGTAATTGCATGTATAAAAGGCTGCCATTATAATTGTCTTTATGTAAAGAAGTTACTTTCTAAATTATATATATATCCATGCATAATCATTAAAAAGTTTATGATCACGATATTTTGCCATTAAGGGAACAAATCAATAAAAAATGGCTTGGCTTTGACGATTATATAAAGCATATCTTCTCTTGAAGTCTTCAAAAGGCTTACTCTTAGAAAAGCGTAACAGGTATGCGTGGCAGTTACTTTATAACTTAACGTAAAGCAGAAGTAATTTTGAAAATTTCTCTTGTATTATAATTTTACAGCAATATATCAACAAAAATACCAATTTCTGGAGCCATCATCTTCAAAATGAATTTTGCTTAAGGCAATCTCTCAGGAAAATTACGATATACTGAGAGATAAAAAATAGTTACATGTCGATTTTATTTGTGTATTATTCAGAAAACAAATCAACAGCTTAAAAAACTATTCAGCAACAATGCAACACAAACTCACTTAATCAAACAGTGTTTTCTTTAATTTATTTCAGTCTCTTCCACAAATGTTAACTTTTCACGCCAAGATAATCAAACTAGATCACTTAAATTTAGAAATGAGATGCAAATATTTCTTTTGTTGTTGTTGTTGTTGCTGTTGTTGTTATTGTTGTTGCTTAGTAAATATCTGTTATAAAATTTACATATATATAAACTACCTTGTAAATATTTTAAGGTTTCACATCCATTTCTCTCGTAGAGAATTTTTTAGTGATGTGACTAGTCGTAGTTATTGTTTATTCACCAGCATAGATGGTGCTGATATGGTCAGACTAATAGAGTCTTGTGTAGTGATATATCCCAACAGCTAAGATTTTGCATTAGAAAGCTTAAACAAATTATAGAAATCACTTATATCATTATTTTAAAATTAAAAGATACTGTCATGTATAAGTTTTAAATTATTTAAACTTATTGTCAGACAACACACTAGACAGAAAACTCATATGTACTTTGACTTGTTGAACTTTTTCAGGTGGAAATCGTATCGAAAACTACCATATAATCATGCGAACGATGTTAGGGGCTGTTATCATTGGCTGTTTCCTGGTCATCAATATCCAGGCCTGCACAGTTTCAAGGGAAGATTCTGAAGAAGATAATCAACCACGTAATGCCAATATGTAATTGCAAAACGTACCAATTAATAAACAGATATTGTACTCTAAAATCTCAATATCCTTTACTGTGCTGAAAAGATATTGATAATATATTGTTAATTTGTAACACTGCTAGATTGTACTGAAACTGTACTAAAGGGTTACTTTGTAGTAGTCATGTAACCAAATTAACGTATTAACTGTTTGTTTATAAACTCAACCTGAATAGCTATTGTCGCGGAGCTGTTTAAAAATTGGATCTTTTGCCCTTTATCAAAAGCCATCAAGTGCCAAACCATGTAACAAAGGTTCACAACAACAATACAGCAAGTTATTAATAAATAAGTTAATCTTGATAAACTAATTTTAAAGCTTCATAGAATGAAGCTGATACCAAATTAAGAAAGTTATTTAACATTTTACTGTGAAGTACACACGAATACTGCATAGCGCATATAGTGAAGTACTATATGTACACAACACTATGCGAATACCTGGTGCAAGAGAATATATGGTTGGCTTAGCATACAGAGTAAAATCGCTTGATAATGCTTAATTATATTAATGGGCTTTCTTGACGAATCACACGCTGCAGATTCGGTTTCAAGAACATAATGATGAACAGCTAATCATTTGGCCATCTTCACGCCTGAGATAATTTTATTTATAATTTCTAGAGGCGTATTTTTTCGCCTTCCCTTTTGACTGCCATGTATGACACTCTTGTTTTAAAATACTTCAAAATTTTGAAATATCGGACAAGGTTGCAAACTGGCTTATTGATTTTTTTTATTAAAAAGATAAATTATTATTAATAATATCAATATTAATAAATGCTTTAGATGATAATGCAATTTTTGATGAATATTCGTTTTATTTCGTCAATATTTAATTACACTATTGACATGATAATATTGAAGACCTTTGAATCTACAGGTGCAGTGGCCTTCCAGACATGCGCCTCTGCGAACCAATCACTGACCAGTGGCGATGTGGTTGTATTTGACAACGTCCTAATAGATACAGCCGACGGATTTAATGTAGACACTAACACCTACACCTGCCCAGTCAGCGGTGTCTATTTGATCTCTGTGGCTCTGGATTTCGATTCTGTTGGTACATCACAACAGAGCTTATGGGGGGTAAGAATCAAACACGAGACTGCATCACTTGGAGTGTTGAGACTACGGGCTGATCCAGACATGACATCACTCAATTCAATCACCGTGGTAGTAGAGTGCCACACTTTGGAAAATATACGAGTAGTGTCGGATGATAACTACCGTTTGTTCGGCGATTCCGATAGCCCGAGCACCTGTTTTGCCGGAAGCCTGCTTCCAAAAATCTAAATAATAGATGATCCTACTTTGCATCCATATGTGGCTAAGATCTATGTGCTTTTGGCTTAGATATCAATAATATTTTCATATATATTTTTAATTTTGCAAGGACAATAACACAGAAATAAATTCAATCGTAAAACATATTGTAAATTACCTTTAAAATTTCAATATTAAAAAACATAAATGTAGAAGAACGTCTTTTGTTTGGTCATACAAAGAAAATGTAATAAAACAAGAAATTTGTCTATGCTTCTAAGGTCACAAGGTGGAGGTGAGGCGTGAAGGGAATGCGGTACTAGGGTAGAGTTGTGATTCAACATCTGGAAAATAAACATAGAACCGCCTTTTTTTCTGTTATTGGTCTCGGATCCAGTGAATAAAATCCTATTATATCGACAAGCAAACTTTTGATTACTTTTCTATACCACCTTTCAAAGCCCTCATCTTTGCTTTCCATAGCCTAATTGCTATTAACAGCTCTTTGTTTAAGTATTGGTAAAGGAAGACGCTCTATTTGCTTTAGTTTTATTTGTGATCAGATTCGCTGCTTTCTTTTGTATAGAAAAGTGGTACGATGTATTCAACGACCGAAATTGTTCAATAGGCCGACTGATTGATTATCCTTTTCGATTGTGCTAAATAGGTGTATGCTTTCTTTCAGGAGGAATTTCAATGCGTTCGTAGCTGCGGGAAAACATATTTTCACACAATCTTCAATCAAAAAGTGTCCGAACTAGCAAGGTACGGCTCGTAACAAAAGCAGCGGTATTTTGATACAGACTTACGGGTTTTAAGTTTGAGACATCCATAATACCGAGGTATCCATAACTGAGGTTTTACTGTACTGATGAATTGTGATTCTTTCATATATAGTTACAACTTGGTTACCATGTTTACTTCATGTTTTACACAAAGTTCGTTGAGAGCTCTTTCAGAACTGTAACTCTAATTGTAGGTCGTGGTGGATAAATAGTGCATGGCGGAAAGTGTACCTCTCTCTCTTCTCACGCTCACCCCGGCCACCATCACACAACAACGACCAGTCATTCACATTCTATAACATTATTCAAAGCAAAACAATGAAACCAACAAAAACACTGAGATTAACATGTATGCATGACGGTAACGGAATAATCGAAAGATTCAATAGGTAATAAATTGAAATTTGTTCGTGCGTACGTGGTCGAATGCACTACGTTCTCCTAGCTGAGATGATCGGAAATCGTGCCATTCGCTGATAATTCCCTGATCGGTTTCAAACCTAGGCCTTTGGAATTACTGGTCCGATGCTCTAAAATAATTCTGTTAAAGGCTTTGTCGTCTTGTATGAATTAAATACGTTATTGCCGTTGGGTGTACAGAAGACAGAAGTGTTTATGGTGTGACATGCAGATCTACTTAGAGTTCTTCCGCTCTACTAAAAACTGTGACATGCTACTGAGAATGTGCAATAAAGAACAGTGAAATTTATCGACCCAAAACATTGCAGGAATATGTAAATGCGTCTCGTTTATAAGCTGTTACACAAGAAATCATGAAATCACAATAAAACCGCACTCCTACAATATTCCTCTCCATCCTTGCTTAAAGTTTGTTTTCCCCTTTAAGATTCGTGCTGACATTGTTACAGACTGCAGAAGGGTTTTCCTAATCATGTGTTTTTAACATTACATTTCATGGCTTGTTTCTAGGTGTATTTGTTACAGTATTATAATGATTAAACCACAAGAGTGGGTGACTGATTCCAAAAAAAGTCTCACAGACTGGTGCTCTTGTTGCACGAAAATAAATGGACAAATTGGCTATAAAAATGGTAAAAGTTATAAAAAGCCATATCGCCTAAACATGTAGACCTATTTAAGTACATTTATACTTACTTTATACTCATAGACGTTCAAAATTAAATTCGCAACAGGAAAAGGACACTCTGTGACAAGGCCTTCCTAAAGCATAAACGTCTTAATTCTATTTCGTGTATTTTGTCTTTAAACGTCCAAAGTGATTTGTGATTTTCCGTCACCTGGTCATTTTATTCAATGCGGGGTTAATGGGGTCTTATATTGGATACATTTTCACAGCATCTGTGTAGAAAACAAAATCGCGAAAATATGGATTTTGACTTTTTCCACGTGCATTAAACCTGAAATTAAGTTGAATTGAAATGTCTTTTTAATAATATAAGTAACATGCAAAATACACAAAAGGAGGCTTAACGGGTACAATCTCAAAACATTTCTTGAGGATTCGAGCTGAACTGCTGGCTTGTGTCATAAGTTATTCCAGTAAAAATACAATAGTCACTTCCAAAACACAAAAAACAACGCTTGAAATAATTCACTATCGACATATTGCTATGTTCATATATTGTTATGCTACTATATTATGTTGCTATGTTGACATGCTACCATGCTGACAGGTTACTTTATTGACATATTGCTATGTTGAAATGTTGCTATGTTGACATATTGCTGGGATGAAATTTTGCCATGTTGAAACGTTGACATGTTGACATATTGCTGAATTGTTGCTATATTGACATGTTGCTGTATCAACCTGTTGCTAGGATGACAAGTTATTACGTTGGTATGTTGCTATGTTGATACGTTGCTGTGTTGACATGTTGCCATGTTAATATTTTATTAGTATGGATTGTTGATATTTTGCAAGGTTGACATGTTGCCACATTTATATGATGCTGTGCTAGCATCTCGCTATGCCGCCTTACTGCTAGGATGACATGCTGCTGTGTTGATATGCTGCTATTTTAACATGCCTCGAATATAACATGTTGCTGCGTTGAAGTGTTGTTATGTTTACATTTTGGTTTATTGACACTTAGTTAAATGATGCTATGTTGAAATGTTGCTATAAAATAGACCATCTGCTGTTGCACAGAACCCTACTGAACTTTAGTAACTGTTCACTGAAGATTCACTAGTTTGAAGAAAGATCTTGTCATGCTTCATTTAAATTATATATATATATATATATATATGGCTATTTTAGGCAATATCGGGGCCAGACACCCATATATTATATATATTGCATTAGCGGGACCATATATATATTTTTATTATTAATTTTCTAATGTGTTTTTTATAAATTTTGAGTGATTTTGATTGAAAGTCAATGTAACGGATGTAATGTAATGTATAAAATAAATAAAAGTAATTATTTAGATATATTATATAAGATTCAAATTCGATATTTCATGGCGGTCTCGCTAATGACTATTATATACAATATATAATGTATACAGCACAAAGTAAGAAAACTTAAAAAATATCTACAGATTCGAGGGTTTTTCACCTTTAAACTAATACAGATTTGCTGAGATTGCCTGACCAGTCATCTTTACCGACAGGATTACTTGTGTTGAGTGATATTTGAAATTTAATTGCTTTTATGTGACTTCTTTACTCCAGATGTGTTTTACATATCTTTTTCTTTTTTTTTTTTTTGGAAATGGGATGTATTGCAGTCGGAACTTTTAACATTACACATATTTTTATTTAACTAGCTTTAAAATGCATTGTTGAAATGCAAATTTGTAGTCGCAAAAGGAAAGTATTGGAAAGCGTTCGAAAATAGTTGTTATCAATATTCACAAAGGCTTAAATTAAGTTTCTCATCTTTGGTGGTTTGCAGAGCACGATGGTTAAGAACGATCTTCAGGTCAGAAATATAATGCTCAAGAGCATCGGACAGATTATTTACCTGTATGAAATTACATTTAGCTTTATTCTGTTATTTTTTTCTAGCTGATTGACTTTGTGTCCCGAATGGTAACAGTTTGTATAATTTCGCCAGGTCTAGAGAAATTTAAATTAAATTCAATAACTTAGTCATTTGATATATTTAAATCTCGCACATTTAACTCCACTGATATATTTTCTGATATAATCATAACATCTAGCAAATGATCGTTTTTGTGGGTTGAGACAGAAACCATCTGCTTGAGTCAACCACAATTGAAGCAAAGAAATTGACTGTCTCGAGTACGATTTATTGGGCAATTCCAAATAAAAATTTAAATCGTCCTACCCTATACTGTCATGATGTTATGCAGAAATATCTATGATAGAAGCCGCAAAAAGCCATAAAGCTTGGTTCTATATATTGAGCAGATATTTAATACTCTAATATCCAATGATATGGTAGGCTCGATAGATGAAGAGTCGTCGAAAAATGTTTTTCTGAGAATTATAGATGGAATTTTTGATTTATACAAGAACCCTAAACCACTTCCTATACTTCAGAGCCTGCTTTATGCTTACTATCCATTTGGCTTAAGGTCAGCAATAACTACATTGTCATTCAAATGCCTGAGCTATGTTTCAAACAAAACTAATATGTCCACATTATTTCCTGCGACAGCACAATTTATTCCAAGAGCGTTAAGATCTGATCACGCATTTATCAATCCACATTTTAGTTAATGTGTTTTATTCGGTGTTCTCATAATCACCATCATCATCATCATCATGATTGTCATCCTTATTAGTCGCTTATAAAGTGCAAATTATGGCACTTATGCGCTGCAACATATAAAGGATTAACCACCAACGGTATGATTTCTGAAATAAATAAGTTTTAAGTTTCTTTTTGAACAAAGGTAGCGAGGAATGGCGAAAGACGTGATCGCAATGCTATGTGCGACATGTCGGAACGTAACGATCAAGGATTTGCGATGATCTTAGATTCCGCACCGGATTGTAAAGCGTTACCAACGATGAGATGTATAATAGAGCGCTGTTCTTTTACGATTGCCACGTTAGACAAAGTATTTTAAAAGCTGTCCGATCTTCGATTTTAAGCCAGTGGAGCTCCTGCGATAGTTCAGTTATACTGCAACCTCTTAGGCTTGGAAAAATAAGCCTTGCGACTATATTCATGACTGTCTGAAGCCGTGAAAGATGGACCTTTTGGTAGAACCTAAGAACATTTTGTGTGTCTCTTTTTCTGTAACAGTTCCCTTTAGCTCTATTCACTTGAGCGGACGTAAAGAATCTGTGATAAATCAAAGTGATTTGAAATCAATTCCCGTTTTGAACTGGAACAAGGTCATGAACAATTTGCAAAGAAATTTCTGACTGCAATAAATCTCTTCACAAAAGACGCAATGGGGTACATAGCAGCTCCTATTTTTCAGGACGCTATTTATGCAGTTGATGCTTTTATGTAATTAATGTTTGCATAGCTATTGTGGGGAAGGGTATATATCATTATGTGAGGAGTATAGATTACAAGGGAAGGCAGATAGTTTATTTTAGAAGTGTGATAGTTTACAGAGTACTCTGGGGAGAGGGATGCATGACTATAGAGAATGGGATGAATTGCAATGGGGACTTAATATGTTAAGTTATGTTTTTTTGTTAACGTTGTTACTGATATTGAACGCCTTCTCAAAACAAACGGCTGGAATGAAAACACAAGAAGAATTCCCTCAACTTTTATATATTATTTACTGCTTCTTAAATTCATTACGCTTTTACAAATACAACTGATATTTACATTGGCTGTTATCGCGTTGTTGCTCCCATTGAAGTTCATTTGTGGTTTGGACACAAAAGACGCAAAAGACACATGAGTAAAAAGTGAGCATTTCAATACCCTGTTGTGTTTTAAGCAATATATAATATATAACATGGAAATATTTGGTTTCTTTTAGAAACGCTTACTTTCTGTCTTCAAGCCCAAATCTCTATTTTGACAAGCCATGATGCAATCGAAGCCATATGGCGTCTTTCTGTGTACGTCAACCACAAAATGGCGCAATTCGTAAAGGGGATTTGATTGCGAGGAATTTTCTCCGAGATTTGTTTGTGTTCGAGACAGCGACCGAGTTAAAATGTCCTATCCATTGGTAATCCATTCCTATCCATTGGTGTGTGACATTCCTGTCTACATCAAAATGTTTCCTCACACCATTTTTAACAAAAAACGTACTTTTGATGTGCATTCACGAAAATTGACTTCAAGCATACCCTGTGCTATCTCTTGACCCAAATACAACTTTGACTCGGAGCGGTGACAACTATTGCTTATGATTCTCACTACTCAGGCGGTGATATGATCAATATTTTCCTCTATGTATCATTATCCAAGCGTCGAAATGCGTCGGTAGGTCGAGGTTGGAAAGTTCACGATCCTTGCCACATCCGTTTTTTGCCATGTAAACTTCCTTAATAATCGAAAACCTGTTACTTGGGATGCATAAATTATAATAAAGAACCATTACTGTTACGGAAGAAGTCAGGTGGACGAACCAAACATGGAGGTAATAGGTGTTTCGTCTTCAAACCTCCGTTAGCATCATAATGGCTGGCAATTATGCGTGGTTGTGTTAACGCCTAGAGAACGTATGATTTAGGTAGCATTACTTTATATAGAAGCGCTTCTGTCACTACGTGTGTGGTGTATGGCCCGTTTGATTAATTCAGTGAGCATGTAAACGAACACTTCCTCACCCCTCCTCTTCCCACAGAAAAAAAAGTGATCAGTTGCCCCAACCCAAGCTCCGAGTGCGTCCACGTTTATTTCAATGACCGTAATCACCGTGTAAGAATTACCAAGAGAGATTTGTTTAGCAACGCCATGAATCCCGAGTATAATGTTGCTGTTGGTTGCGAGTGTACAGTTTTGACATCTTAAGGTAGCACCAAATACCTATATTTTATGCGGAATTCGTCAGTGCTTCTGTCTGTCTGTTTAAGCTTTCCTCGCACAACTTCCTTCTGTCTATCCCTTTATATATATCTCCCTATCTATCTGTTTTCCTGTCTATCTGTCTATCTATCTATCAATCTATCTATCTATCTATCTATCTATCTATCTCTTTATCTATCTATTCATCTATCTATCTTTCTATCTATATATCTATATATCTATCTATATATTTACCTCTCTTCCCCTTTTGTATCTCTAAAAATTTGGTGCCCTTAGGAAAAGTTTGGCACTAGTACAGTTCAAGATTCTATTCATTATTCTGCAGGTTTCTTATTAAAAACGCATGGGATCTTTCGATGACTGTATGTGATTTTTTTGTGTTTTTGAGGTATTGCCTCGTACAAGCGGATAAATGTCTTGTTTATAACTGCGACGGACTATACCATCCTGCTTTTAATTTGTAGTATAACTGTAAAAAGGGGACTAAAACAGGGACTATCAGAGTTATATTTAAACATTTTTTCTATTTCCCTGAACTACTAAAGCTCTTTTGTCCCTGTTTGTGTGCTGCATTCAGCGCAACCAACAATCACAACATTATCCCACATTGAACTACTGAATGGGCAATGTTACTGCTTGAATGTTCCTCGCTTTACAAATGCAATATGGCGCATTTGGGAGCAACAGACTTCATCGAATGTTTATTGAAATTTTATTAATTTTAAATTTTAAAGAAACCGATAAAACCAACCTGTAAAGGAGAATCATAATAGGAAGATATAGAAGAGGCAGAGTTGTAGAGATATATCATGAAATATATCTTAAAATATTAAATTAAAAAGTATAAGTTAGAATATATCTAAAATGACAGTGCACCGAGGATGGATAGGAATTGGATTGATTGTGTTTTTCTCTGGATCACTACTTGGGATTCTCCTGAGTCGTTTGTTTCACGAGGAGAAAAGTCATTCAATTCATAAACGTAGCTCCCTTCCAACATACAAGAAATATGGCGACGCCGTATTTAGGAAACAACTCTTAAATGAGGTCAATCCAAGTAATATCAGAAAATATGTCAAGTGAGTTGATGTATGTTGTGACGTGAGGAAAATATATTCAATATTTTTCTGACAATCAACCAAAAATGAATAGATAGAAATTTTCTTAAATCAATTTCCAAAGATGGCTAATATGTTATAGAAGAACTTATATTTATTGAATCCAACACATTAATATGAAATATGCACTTAAATCTATTTTATTTGTTATATGTATTTACTTGAATTTTTTACTTCACCAGTTTTCTGCTTGTTTTTGTAAACGTTGATAGTCTAGATGCAGATTTACTTTATCTCGTCTATGCAACTTTTTCTTTTTGTGCGTTTGTTGTTATTGTGTCGTTTTTATCGTTGTTGATGATGTTCCTGCAGGTTGTTGTTGCTATTATTTTCTTGCTCCATCTGCTTTCGTTGTTGTCGCTGTTGCTGTTGTTTTTCTTGCTGCTGTTGTTATTCGTCTTGTTGCTTCTGTTTTGACACTTTTTGCAGCTGTTATTGTTGCAGCTGCTTTTGATGTTGTGTTGCTGTTGTTGTTGAAACTGTATACATCATAGTTGATCTTTCTTTATTGTTATAAATTTCGCAATTTAGATAAGTACGTTCTCAATTAAAATCACTTTTAACATAAAAATTACACAATTTAGTCACATAGGAAATAGTTTTAATCTATTTTAATACAGATTACCTCTCTCAAAACTCAGCACGAAAGTGATCCTGAAAACAGAACTTCGTGCACTTGTTTATTCAACCCTATACAGCATATTACATACATTGCAGAAAGCTTTCCAAAAAGCCTCATTTGGCGGGAACACCCGCAGACCTGGAGCAAGCGAAACTTTTGGCCAAATTCTGGCGAAGAAATGGATTGAAAACAAAGATTATACCATATGACGTGTTGCTGTCTTATCCAGACAAAGAAAATCCCAACAGAATCGGTAACTAGGACAAAGCTGTTCAGGTTTTTTATTCCAGTGCCGTAATTAATTAAATCAAATAATTTGAATCGTGATCAAATAAAAAGAACATTATTTTCCTTTATATTTACAAGCTACAAAATAAGTGATTGTTGTAACTGGTTTAATATCCGAAACAAGAAATATCAATAAACATTTTTATTTCAATATCCAATGCATAACAGTACTCTACTGACCAATGTTCAAATAACAGGGATGTTTAAACAAAACTTTAAAAAATATAACTGCTGTATTAATAAATAATCAAAACAGCTTTTTCTCTTCACTTTTGAAACTTTGTAATAAGGAGAAAAAAGTCTCGCTTTATTAGTAATTACTTTTCAAAAAGATTTTCTCTTTTTTTCTTCTCATGAAATCTAATTTCACCTTGTCATAGTTATTCAAACAAAGATTCAAACAATAGCATAGTTTCGCACGGTTGGGACGATTGTTTGCTTAATTGTTTAAAAAATATGTTGGTAAACTTGTATCAGATGGTGGAAAAGGCAATTACGAATCTATGCTTATTCTTGTTGCAATCAAAGTAAAGAAATTAGAAAATAAACTTTGGTCAACTGTTCAATAAGTTAATGACATAAGAAGTTAGCAGTAAATTTTCACATGAATGAAAAATATTTTGACTACAAATATTATTATATTTAAAGTGATAATTTTTGCCTGTTGGCTCTGGAAAAAAAGAATTTTAACGGGTATTCCGTATTTTCTATGACGTTATTGAGTTTAAGTAATTTAAAAAATAAAACCCCAGTCAATGTATAAAATCAAAATACACAAAATTTTAATCTTATTTGTTTCCAACAATTGTGAGTACAAAAAAACATTGTAAGACGTTAAATACATCATAGATATTTTATATTCTCATATTTCTGGACCCTAACTCATAACTTACAGTTCCATACATTAGTATGCTGGCCGCGGACCAGTTTGGTACAATTATTATTCAAGCTGGTCAAAAAACAATAAAAAACTACTCAGTTACGAAACTTATATTTAATTCTTTTAAAAGCATTACATCAAAGTCATAGTTTTGTGAAATGAACTTTTGGGAATAATCTATTAATACTCTATCATTATAGTTTGTTTTCTTGTGTTCAATAACTTTCTCCTTCGTACTGTTTATAATCTTATTCATGTTCAGCGTTTTTTCACCGTATTTCAGAGCTACAAAACGGAAACGGGGAGATTTTACACACAACACAGCTAACGGAGGAGATTGTTGAGCCAGAATACAATCATTCTGACATTGTAGCGCCTTTTAATGCTTTCTCTCCTACTGGAACACCAGAGGTAACCTAGCAACCTCAATAATCGAAATTGTGAAAAACAATAAGCGTCAACCAATCAAATTACGACATGTATCTACTTGAGCAAATAATAGCCTGTGTGAAATTAGCTATTTCGAGTTATTCATACATACAAACAGAGAAACAGAGAGACTTGTATATAGTCAGTAACTTAAATTACGTTTATTCAAATTTCTCACTGTATTGTATAGAAAGCTGGTTCCTCTTAGTTTAAATATAAAGATAAGACATTTAAAATTGAGGCAAGATAATAGCAGTTTACAGGCTTTATTGAAAGCATAAAGCCAACTATTAAATCTTGAACTATATTAATTTTAATTCTATTTTAATTTTATTTTTGAGGCACATATATAAAGGAGATTAATGTGCAAAAAATACACTGCAGTTAATGAATTTTGTACATGTGATGTTTTAGGGCAAACTTGTGTATGTAAACTATGGACGATTTCAAGATTTCCAATGGATCACTGAAGAAAAGAAGATCGATTTGTCAGGTCACATCTGTATAGCACGCTATGGAAAGATCTTCAGAGGAAATAAGGTCTGCAATAGTAGTTTTCTCATTAAAGTATATTTATCAGGCTGTGTTAGTATTTATTCAGCAATGCTTATTAGTGCAGATTTTCATTCCAAGACAGCTTTAAATTATCTAGTGACCTCTTCAAGAGCGGCATCTGCAATGACATCTTCAGGGTCTCTCGTGGAGATAAACACACAGTCTCAAGTAGTGTGTAAAAGAACGAGATAGTCTGTGAATACCCAGATGGTCTGGTGAAGATTTGAGGTAGCGTGTCAAAGAATTAAGTAGCCTTGTTGAGACTCGGGTGGTCTGTTGAAGTACAAGGTCTTCTGGTAAAGACCCAGGTAATGTATCAAAGAACGAGATAGTCTGTGAATACCCAGATGGCCTGGTGAAGATTTGAGGTAGCGTGTCAAAGAATTAGGTAGCCTTGTTGAGACTCGGGTGCTCTGGTGAAGTGTAAGGTCTTCTGGTTAAGACCCAGTTAATGTATCAAAGAACGAGGTAGTATAGTTAAGACCAGGGTAATCTAGTAAAATTCAGGTGGTCTATTGAAGACTCAGTGGCATTACCATCAATGTTCATAACATTTTATCTCCCTCCCTCCCTTATATCCTTTTTCTGATAGAAAAGCGTGGAATATTGAGTAAGTTTTATCTCCTTTTTGACAAGATTGATACACCTGGTGGGCTACTTTTTACCTCCTCATATCATTCTGGACAAACATGGCAATGCATATGCCACAAAGTGCCCCCAATCTCCACTCCACCTTAGCAGTTTTATCTTATCAGTTGCCTGATATATAGATTGCATATCTACTTGAATTTTGCTACAACAAGTAAATTCCGAAATAACAAAGCAATCATTGACTTCTGACCTATAGAGATATTTGGTAAAGAATAATTCTGTTACTTCATTACAACGAATGCTAAAAATTTAAAAAAAAAACTTTCATCAGTAGTTGGTGTCTTCGTACACATAGCACCCGTTTTGAAATATGGTCTGCATGGAAGTATTCCCCATTCGGCTAGTCTTCTCCACACCGTCGTGATCTCCACCATTTCAGTTACCGTTCGAAACCGGTTGTTGATCAAGCGGTTAAGTCGACACTCCGCGGCCCATCTAGAGTGCTTCTTGTTTCTTTGTATTGCTGTTGCAAACGGTATATTGTAGCGAGGGTGCACCAAATATGTTAGCAATCCTGTTCTGTAGATTCTTCTGCTTTCGGCATGTCCGTAATCTGCTGAAAATTATTATCTCGAAGTCAGCCGTTGCATACTTACTTCGCATGCACACTTGTAGAGAACAAAATAAATATAGTAATAATCGAATAATGATTAGCATGAGCAATTTTATAATAGTATGCAATCAATATATACCAATAGTTGCAATGCCTGAAAATGTGTTGATTAAAGTCAGGGATCAAGTTTTTATTCAAAGTATTAGAATCCAAACATTTTCATTCCTTCTTTTGTTGATCAATATATAATAACAATATAATAAAAAAATATTGTGGTAATTACAACAGGTATTTATTTTATTGCATTGATTAGTCATATTCTTTAGAGTTGTTGATCTCTTTTCCAGGTTCTTTTAGCAGAACGTTTTGGTTGTAAAGCAATGATCCTCTACTCTGACCCCAAAGACACCAATGGTGGACTTGTAGATCGTGTCTATCCTGAAGCCCAGGAGTTACCTGGCGATGGAGTTGAGAGGGGTGTTATCAATGCCCTTCCTGCAAGACGGGGTGATGCTCTGACACAGGGATACCCTGCTACAGGTTGCTGTCTGTAATTTTTACTTTCCAGTTTTATATTGGAAAACGCTCTGTGAATAAAAAATTATGATTAATTGGGTAGAAAACGGGGTTGGTATCAAAGCGCAGCCTATAACACGAGATGATCTTCCTAAACAGGAATATCCTGCTAGAGGTTACTTTACGAAGGTTTCAGGATCTATGTGGTTTCATTAACAAATCATGGCTAGTAATATCAGAGCTATCGGAAGTGCATTGAGAATGGTGGTACAGTTAACTGTACCGGGAGATTCCCCCACCCAGGCATACCCAGCTACAGTTGTAGCACTATTGCAACTAATCCCAATGATTAATTATTTTATCAACTCATGAAAGACAAATTGTAAGCCTAAAGGTGATTTAAACTAAGATTGACTTATAACGAACTTATCAATTCAACCTACTGATTGGGTTATATTTTCAAGAAACTGCGTATAGACAGAGAGAAGGGAGTGTAGCTGTTCTAAAAATACCCGTTAATCCGATTGGCTACAACGATGCCAGGGAGATTTTGAAGTACGTACAATATGCAACATCAAATAAATACTACCGAATATATGCACAAAAAATGGTATTCATCCAAAAACCGACAGCTGCTTTTTCAATTAAGATACCAAAGTTAATAGTCAACCGTTATTTTTCTCTAATCCAGCCACTACTTTAATTAGAAGTTTTTAATTAAGATGCTTATTTAATTGATGAAAATTTTCCAGCTAATTAACAGCACGCGTTTTAATTAAGATACTATTTTAGTTCATTGATTGTAGTTTTCTAAGGGTAATTGACAGCTACTTTTTATCAATTAAGGTATTGAAGATATAAAAAATATTATTGTATACAATGCAGGCACATGGCAGGGGATGAGGTACCGGAGGGATGGGCAGGAGCATTAAACATCACCTACCGGCTCGGGCCAGGTTTTATGCAAGATAACTGGTATTTAGCAATAGTTTTCCTAAAATTTAACACCTTGAGGTGCAGACAATTACAATGGAATTTCAGTTTTTTGACTGGTAAATATGCTTGGTACTGGCGTACAGTAGTACTCTTCAAGTATAAAAATGTCGTATTACTCGACGCTAGAAGTGTGTGCTTGACATCACAGAGCAGTGCAAAAATATTTTGTTCATTTATTAGAGAATATATGTGTACCAAAACTTTCGAGATAAAACTATACAGTTGTTTGGGCTGATCCAAATATCTTTCTTTGTCCTTGCATGGTGTTTGCATTGGCCTTTTGGGCTCGTACTACCAGTACTACAGGTGGGGTGGAAGGAGGGAGTTCTGATCAGTCCACTCTCCCGTCTGATTTTATAATTATGCCACCTGAATTAATATTGTTGCTTAGCGCATCACGTTATTGGCAATATTCCTTTGTATACAAGCGATGAGCAAAATGCTGCTCACATGTTGTACTTATTGGTACTTATTGGTGATGTGCTCAGGTCCTCATCAGTACAGGGCAGTATCAGCAATCACTCATTGCACTTCAACACTGGTACAACAATAATAAACTAAATATTAGTGTGTTGTTACGCACAGAACTTCAGGAAAAACATGCCCAAACTCGTTCACAATGTATCCAATATGTTTCAAAATTTATGAATTATTTTAAAATCATAACTGTTGTAATAATAGAATGAAATATAATTGTGATTACAATAAGAAGTGTTTAAGAGTGTCGTCTACAGGAGTCACAATTGCTGTTTCTTCACTGACTAATAACGAGCTGCAACTGAGTAATGTCCTGTAAAAAGTCAACGAGTGACTCCGGAAACTGCGGAGATCTGAGCTTTCCGAATATATTATTATTGTATTATAACGCCAATGTTTTTTTTTATTTTAAGGAGAATAAAAATGTATGTCAACAACAAAAATGAGAGAAGGAAAATATATAACACGTTTGGGATTTTGAAAGGGTCAAGTGAACCTGGTAAGCTCTTTTTGTTCTATTTTTATAACAATTAACAATATTTATATAACTGGTTATTTCCTACATGCCAAACACACCAAAATTCTGGATTGTTCAGAGCAAAAGTTTCACGCAATCCTCCTCAGCTTCTTTAATAAAATATGTACTAGATTGATAGCATTATCTTACAGACAGATACGTGTTGATTGGCAATCATCGTGACGCCTGGGTGTTTGGAGGTCTGGATCCGGCAAGCGGAACAGGTGCCATGATGGAAACGTCCCGCGTGTTAGGGAAAGCCTATAAACAAGGTATAGTGACGTCACATCCGGTGCAATAGCCATTCAAATGTGCAGCCATTGGTTCTATTTTCTTCACATAAATAAACCTTCCATGTATGTGAAGCATTTTCTTCATTATTATGTAATATCTAGATAAGTTGAAAAATTGTCACCATTATTTGAATGACAAATATAAAGTAAATAGAACATTGACCTGTCTTACATAACACCCTGTTTGTGGAAACATTATGGTTGATGCATACATATGTTTAAATCGGTAATGTTCTCAGGGTCTAACTTTTAAGGTTGGAGACCTCGGAGGACCATTGTATTTTGCAGTTGGAGCGCGGAGGAATACGGTCTCATTGGGTCACACGAATTTGTTGAAGTAATTACTTTCCTTAAGATTCATTTTTAATTGCTCAATATATTTTATTAACAGGCTAGAAACGAAATTGATTATGTGTTATTCTAGGGTTTTACTTTGCAAAGTGTTGACAAACATAAACTTCATAAAATACGCTTTTTTTGTGCAGGATTACAGACACATCCTCACGAACAGAGCGGTAGCGTACATCAATGTTGACATAGCGGTAACAGGTGCGTTTTCCTTATCTCTAAGACTGCTAGTTACACACGAATGTTGACATGTCAGCAACAGCTAAAAGATCCTTAAATACAAAGTAGACAGCATAGATCAATGTTGACGAAACAGCTACAGTTACATTTCCCTTACTTCTGGTGTAGATCAAAAATGACTTTACAATAACAGATATGTTTATTGGGGCGAATCACCTTTTCTCTGTCATTAAAATATGTTGTCGGAAGCAAATCTTGAGGAAGTGCTTGATCACATTATCAAAATCTTGTTGTTTTACGCAGGTAATTTTACCTTCTTTGGAAGAAGTCTTCCTCTAGGATTCAACCTGCTATACGAAGTTGCCAAAGTAGTAAGAACTTTTTATTGTTCTACAAATCTAAAAAGGTAATATATTTCCGTTAGATGTATACATATTAATATGCATTTCGAAAATAATAAAAAGAATCATGTTTTGAACACCGCTGATTTATTTACTTTTGTAGCGTAATCAGCGACAATGACATAGTAACATTAGTAACATAAACAAAACAACGCATTGACATAATAGCAATAACATATGAACACAAAAGTGGTGACGTATCAACTTACTTGCAATGGCATGTCAACATATCAGAGATGACGTGTTAACTTGGATACAGTAACACACTGACATAAACACAAATATGCATTTGTATAATCACAATTACGTATTAATATAAACACAAATACACATGAATATAAACACAACTAACTTATTAACATGGACAAAATAAATGCAATGACACATTAACAACAACACAATCACGTATTAAAATAAGTACAATAATGTATAAACATATAAAAACATTGATCTATTAATATAAACACAGTGACCTGCTAACACAAATACTTGCGTACTTGCATAAATACGCAGTCATACATTTGATACATTAAGATAATTATGACATGTTCATTTTTGCAAGTTAATGAGAACGTAGAATATTGAATGTCTGTTGCTTTCCGAGTTCGAATCAGAACGAGCTTATATATATATATATATATATATATATATATATATATATATATATATATATATATTCTGCATTGCTGTCAGATTCCAAACCCTCACGACGGCGGAGAGTCTTCGTTGTATGATATATGGAAATTAACACTCCCCGAGATCGATGCAGAGGGGCAGTTAACGGGCAGACCGCGGTAAACACACATTATACTGTTATTGATGTGCATCTCGAACATGAACAATGATCTCATCTCGTTATTCTTTTCAACCTAGTTTTCTAATTCTTCAGAACATTTCTTTAGAACTTGGAATAGAGTGCTCTCTACACAAAAAGGGGAGGCAAGCAAGAATTTGCTTTTTCTTTCATCTGGGTAGAAGCGCATATATTTGGATGTTTGACAAACACTGTAAAGAAATGCACAATGAATGTTTTACTATCTCTGTACCTAAAAGCAGATATTTGTGAAATGTTTTAACAACTCTGAGCAGACATGCATAGATTTGCATTATTGTTTGATAACCCCATTTTAAAATTATTAAACGACAGACTACTTCCATATTTAGGCTGTTTACGCTTGGAGCTGGGAGTGACTTTGGTTCTTTCATTGAATACATTGGAGTAACTTGCTTTGATATCATGTACTTGTAAGTGATAATGATTCTTTATTTTATAACTTTCACCTATATTTGTATTTTATAGTCTGTGGTGTATATTGTATAAAACATGAAAAGTTAATTTTAGAAAAGGTATTCTAGAATATGAAAAGTAAATTTTAGTACATGAACTCACCCTGTGACGCACCGATCAGTTAGTGAATGGGAAGAGTGGCGCAGATTTTTCAAATCACATTTTTCCACAAAACGTTAACGTTTAATACTGTTGTGTTTTACGCTTCAATTGTTTACAACAGCTTAACTATACCGCTTGATCCTTCATTGATCCTTCTATTAACTTATTTACTTTGTTATGTGTTTTTTTTCAGCAATGACTACAGGCGCCAACTCACCTTCTATCCTCTCTATCACACCGCCTATGACACTTTTAATTACGTGGATAAATTTGTAGATCCAGGATTTATTGTAAGTAATTCGGGTAATTTTAGAACGCCTTACTTCTGTTTTTTTCTTGATAAGTTTTGTTTGATAAGTCAGTCACTGATGTAGTTCTGAAGAGCTGATTTATATGAAAAAGAAGTATTTGAAGACATAATTAGTTGTTTAATAAGTTAATTTATTTGAAACAGATAACAATTCTGGGCAAAAGCCCACAACTAAATTTTCCTCATTGAAGATTTGCTAAATTTATGGCTGAAGATATATAGGCATATACTTTAACGAGAATGCTTATAATTTAACGGAGGATACTTATACTATGCTTGACATTATACTGAGAATACTTGTACTTCTACAAAATATACTCATACTTATATAGGGATACCTTTACTTACACCGAAGATATTAATAGTAAGTATACTTATGCTCATACTGTGGGGGGGGGGGGGGGTACTTATACTAATGCTTAGGGTACTTTATACTGGGAAAACTTGTTATGTTGATACTTATGCTTATTATGAGGATACTTATGCTTTAATCCTTTCGTTATCATAAATCTCTACAGGAAAACTATAACTTACTCTTGGACTATTTTTAGTTCCACCGCACGGTGGTTCAATTTTGGATTGAGCTAGCACGCCGACTAGCCGATGATGCGGTTATTCCTTACAAGGTCACTGACTACAGCAACGCTATAAAACTCTACGTTACACAAATCCAGGCCCTGGAAGGAGGGATAATAGCTGCCAATGGTCTTCAACCTCAGCTTGGTAATGACATCACTTATCTAAATCTATAAATTAAAATCTAAAATAACTTCCTGCTAAAAAGTACTAAACTTACTGCTCCGTTAGGTATCTGACATTGTCAATTATTATTAAACAGTTTTTAAGTCAGTATTGCAGATGTGCCATAGAATTAATTATGAATGAGGTCCTAGGTCTTTGGCATTCTCTATATGAAGTAATTTAAGTTAATAAGAATAAATAGTTACGTACTATTACGTAACAAACAGACATGTAGAGCTACATAAACTATGTGAAAATTAATTATCGAGAATTTTTTTGAAACTGAGCAGTTCAGTGTGACACTTTGTAATTACACGATTATAGACGAACCCTACTGAATGAAAGATGAATTAAACATCAACCAATTAGGCCAATGTCGAAACCGGGTAGCAAAATTTCCACTTACGAGAATTAAAAGCTTAGAAGTAAAAAACTTTGCTGAAGGTAATCTCACCGAAATATAAAATTTAACATGTTTTCCCCAACCTTAACAAATGCCAAATTTCAAGGAATGTTACCACCAAAGACGGTTTCCCTTCATAAAAACTCGAGAATTGCCGAATCGCCCAAATAAAACAATAGCTTCCCTAACAGATACACCTACACACACCCACGCACAGACAAACACACAGACATGCATATCTGGTTGGACAATATATCTGCAAAATTTTGCGGCGATCTAATGAAAACCATAAGAGCAGTAACATATAATAGAATCTTATAGACGCACGGAGAGATGTTAAAAGCAGTGATATTTTAAAATGGTCATTACAAATAGAGTTTTAGCGAAATTGGAGATACTTGCAGCCATAGATGCCACAAATGTTCATGTGTCCCCTGAGGGTCACCTCTTCTCCTTCTCAAGATTTAATTAAGCCTATTTGAGAAACTTGTGATGGCTGTCTATACCACAACTTCGGTTTCCATTGTAAGAGAATAGATAATTTTTTACGGATTAAAATAATTACACGACACTGTTGATTTTCATTTTAATGAAGTAATAAACAACTAAAAGTCAGTTTTGCCCTTGAAATTGTAAATGAAGTTAAATGAACTGCTCAGCTTTTAAGTTGTTCATTTAATACCGTAGCGGTCATTATTATCCATAACAGTAATAGCCCTAAATTGCTGTACATGCTCTCCATTCAGCATCAAAGGTAAGACAAACTTAGGCTCAATAGGAAGCTGAAGGTAGGGATGATTATACTGAAGTCAGCATATTGAATATAATAGGCTACAAGTGAATAAACAGTGGGGTGCTTTTAGGACCTTGTTTGGGTATTTATCTTAAATCTATGTAATTTAAAAGATTCTGTATCAAATTAGCTTGAAATCGGTATTAAATGTGCCAAAATAAAAGAAAATGATAAAATGACACACGGCGGTCACAGGTGAAAAGTTGGCCACCAAACAATTAGTCCCTTACATATTTAACCCTGAAGCTGTAAGTGAAACAGTTTTCGAGATACTTAGCTATAAAAGATTTATGTCGGCGCAACACGATTATGACACCATAACACAATTTGGAAGCCTTTGAAAGTATCGTATTTTCTACAGCAATATACTTCTTCTGTATATAACGCATGGCTGGTATCCTCTACGACAAAATTAACCCCCTGATACAAACGTTTCTATAATACCTTTACTATGAAATTCTATATGAATGTGCATACTAAAACTCAACTTAAAAGGAAGGAAAACTGGAAACAATTAGAATTTATAGCTTATTGTATTTCACCTACTTGATCCTTTGTACTGTTTAGTATGCTCAACGTTGTGAAATAATGCTCATATCTTAATTTTAACATTTCTATAATTTCCGTCAAAAATTTCGTCAAAAAAAGCAGTTGGTAAAACTGGTGACAGAATATAAATTTAATTATGCTAACGTGCTAAAAAGTTATGATAAAGTCAACATTTTTTAAAGTTTTAATGTAAGAAACAATATGCTAGTTATATTGAGAAATTAGAAGACTGAGTTAATGCACAGCAACTGAGATGCAATATCATATTTGAAAACATCTAGCATAACGGACTTTATGCTTTTTGACATTAGACTTGTATCAAGCACTTTGAGTCGAATGTTTAGATTTTATGCAAGCGGCTGCTGACACTATGCATAGAGCTGCCGCGAAGTTTCAACAAAGACTAGATACCTTGTGGAGCAGAAAGTAAGTGCTTATACTTGCTTCTTTAGCCAACGGCCGGCATGTTGTGGCTTAGCCGTGAAGAAAAAGGAGAGAAAGAAAAGCGTTCAAGTCGGGACAATGTCTGTCTCAGGGTCGGTTTATTTATATCGATCTCAGCAAATTTAATTTTGTTGTGCACTGGGTTGTGTCACCGGCTTCATCATTTGTCTCCTCACAAAACACGGCCAGCCTGTTGTGACTGACCCGTGAAGAAACGAGGAGTAAAGCAAACTTAGAGTTTCAAGCCGTAGTCATCAGAGCCAATGCTCTGCTTGGGGGTAACGCAGCCCCAGGGTCCTCCGAACGTCTATAGGAGGAGCTTCTCAAATGCGAAAGGCGCAATGACATCGCTACCCTCGGGTAGTAGTTTTCTGCGTTGGCTAAAAAGTGTAGCTATTTTGAGGTATAGAAAGCAAATGTTTAAGCTCACAAAAACCAACTGCCGTGTGAAGCATGAAGTATTTGCTTTAGTTCACAAAGACTAGCTGTCGAGAGAAAAAAGTATTTTAGCTTACAAAGGTACAGGAAAGTGCGTGTTCTCAAGTATCCCAGTTAACTTAAGGCACATAAAGTAGGTGCTTAAGCTCTGATAGACAAGCTGCTGAATGGTATAGAAAGTAAGTGCATTAACTCAAAAAGACCAGCTACCGTGAGGTATAAAAAAGTAAGAACTTAAATTCAGAAAAGCCAGCTGACGTCTTGTGCAGAAAGATAGCACTTAAGTGGACTAAGACTAGGTACCATTTTACACAGAAAATAAGGGCCTATATTCACAAATATCACTTATCGTGAGGTTCAGAAAGTAAGTGTTTGAGCCCACAAAACACTACCTACAAGTTGCACAAAGATAGTGCTTAGCCTCACATTATACTTTAAAATGGCAATACAAAGACTACTTAACTGGTAAATTTAAACAGAAATATTACTATTTAATTAAGCTTAAGATATTGATTAAAATCTGTTTGATATGTACTGAAATGAACTCAATATACTTAAAATTTGAATTTTTTTCATGAACGTGTCAATGAAAATCATACTTTAAACAATTATACAGTCACATGTTGAACGACATTTCGGCCAAAATATCTACGAAAGCCATAAGCTGCTATAATCGAGCCTGCGTGACATTTTATTTTACAGTGCGATGGTACTGCGTATGATGAATGACCAAATGATACAGCTCGAAAAGGCTTTCATTGATCCACTCGGTTTGCCTGGTCGGGCAAGTTCAAGGTCAGTCATAGTTAAAGGCCGAAACATAAAGGCAATGCAGAAATAATAACGTTATCATTTTGTTTAATTGCATGTAACAATTTAGGTGACGTATACATTGATATATACATCATACGTAACGTGCAAAACTAGCAGCAAACCTTAAGTGAGGCACGTACACAGTAATACAGCTTGTAGTTTACACATTATTCTTCTGAAAAGAACTAAACAAATGAGTTAGAGACTGCTAAATTGTTCCTTAAATAAAACTAAGATAAAGTGTATATATTGCAAAGAAAGTGTTAAGATTTTTTCCAGCAGTTTTACACAATTATTGCCAATTTTAGTAGAAATGCAACAGACGCAGAAAATAAGATAAGTTACTTCATAAATAAAATTTGACAACAATATTGAATCTTTATTAGCCATAGCCACAAAATACCAATGACATGACTGCTGGTAACTATGGTGATATTGCTTGTTACCAAGGCATGTAGTGTTTGCTCCCAATGCCCTGGATATCTATTCTGGAGCCCAGTTCCCTGGAATAGTTGACAGCCTCTTCAACATCACAAAGGCAACGGGCGAGGAGAAAATACAACGCTGGGAGAATGTCAAAAAGCAGATCTCCGTAGCAACGTACTTTATTGAATCAGCCGCAGCGTTACTCAACAAGTATGAAGACTTTTGAAAGTGAAACAGGCTGGAAAGTACACTTGCAAACTATATTAAACTGTTGGTGTTTGAATTATTGGCCTTTATTTGGTAACCTTGTGGGAACTTCCTCTATGATGTAACTATGGTGCAATATGCAGTGATATTGATTATTTTCACTTAAGATGTGAAAAGATTCCAGATTTAATAAATATATCAGGAAAACTATATCATTCAAAATTTTATCAAATAGAAAGTGGTAAATATAAATTGCACAGTTCTCGAGAAATAAACCCACAATGCACGTGATATCTGTTTAATAGATGTTCTTAGTGTTTTCACATATAGCAATATTTAATCAAAATCTTAATTAGTGTTATAGATTGTCCTACTATTAACCTTAAAAACTAAACGTGAAAACGTTAATATGTAGGAGATTTGGTGGCTTAAATTAAATAACTGTTTATTTTCAGAATGCATTTGTTTTAGCTTTTAATAAGGCGATGTAATTTTTTCACCTTCAAATTAGAATTTTGAAACATTATGACAGCATTATTTTTCAATCACGCACTTGCACGTAAGATACATTTTAGCCAATAGAAACCTTATTATGCTATTCTTATACCAGTTAAATGCATATTATTATTAATTTAAATTATAATTTCTTTTTCTCATTACTTACATAGATTAACATGCATTAATTGCAATCTTTGGTGTTATACAGATATTTCTAATAATTAGCAATAAATTAAAAATAAAGCAAGCATTGCTAATCAACAGTGGCAATGTTAAAATTGTTTAAGACGAATAGCGGCATAGCCCAATGAACGCATTCGTTAAATATATATATAAACTGACAGAGTATGATATTCTATCATTCGTGCCTTGATGTATATTTTGTACGGGTGCATTATGTCTTCACTGCATGATTTATACACACTAAGAAACAGAGGAAAAAATCTAACAATCCTCTTGATGAAAAATCACCTAACCAATCAGGTCCTGAAAGCGTGAACCGTGGAGTCCTGGAAACACTAGCCAAAGGCTTCCTGAAAAAATAGCAAAAGGGGTCTTGGAAACACTAGCCGAACGGGTCCTAGGAACACTAGTCAAAAGGATCTTGGAAACACTAACCAAAGGGGCCCTCGAAATCCTAGACAATCTGTTTCTGGGAGCTCTCACCAATCGGAACTTGGAAACGGTAGCCAAATGAGTCATTCGAGTTGTGGAAACACTAGCCAATCGAGTACTTTGAACACCAACCAAAGAGGTGCTGAAAATCCTAGACAAACGAGTCTTGGAAACCTTAGCCAATCAGATGCTGCAAAGCGTTGTCAAAGAGTCTTGGAAAAAAAGCCAGACGATCAGTTACTGAAAATCATAGCCAGTTGGGTATGAAAATTGCATCCGATTGCATTCTGAAAAATAGCTAAAAAGTTCCTGGAAAACTTAGGTAATAAAATTTTGCTTATCTGTTAAGATATCCATTTATATCATGGAGATAATAACCGCAATGCACCCACACACACCCGCATCTAGGCTGATAAAAACTTGTTTATTTACCTGCAGACTTTCATTGTTCTCTACGACTTCTGATTTGTCGGAATCTGTTTTCAGCAGCATAGATGCCAGCATCATGGAGATCATGGAGATGCATGACATACCGATGGTTGGGGAGGTTGTTTAGAGTGGCGATAAATGACACAGCGGTGGGTGGGTGGGTTGTTTGGTGTGAGATTGAAAGGGTTACATCGAAGATCATCTGATCCAGACACTGAATGGCTTTTACCACAGCTAGCTTTTGAGGAGCCCCGTTTGAATCAGATTGTAGAAACACGAACAACGCACCGTACATAAACACAATTAATTGTCATCAGATTTATTGCATTAAAATCGTCATGTTTTTCAAGGCACTTGTAACAACCTGCAAACTCTTATCAGTATGATTTTCAAACTGCTTAAGCGCAAATCTGCAATAGTTAATTTTTAAAGCGATGTCTTATATGCTCAGTATAATACAGCATGCATCGTAAGTAACCAAGAGTTGTTATTACAAACTTAATAGAACAAGCTCTTCAAAAGTCCTCATAGCGATTAAGTAAAGCCACTGTAGACTGTATGAAATAGGTTGCTATGGAGATCTGTTTCTTTACGTTTTCCCAGCGTTGGGTTTTCTCCTCTCCCGTTGCCTTGGTGATATTGAAGAGGCTGTCAATAATACCAGGAAAATTGGTGCCTTCGTAGCCATTCAGTGTGCTGGGAGCGAGTACTGTATGCCTGCAAATAGTCAACACACACTAGTCTTAATGTAAATAGCCATAACAATCAAGTCTTAATGTAAATAGCCAACACAGACTAACCTTAATGTAAATAGCCAACACAGTCAAGCATTCATGTAAATAACTAACACAGTCAATCTTTAATGTAAATAGCCGGCACGATCAAGCCTTAATGTATGCCAAGAAACTGGGACAGTTCGCAGACTTGTTTGGAGTAAACAAGTATTATTTTCTTAAACGGCCCATTGTAACAAACTGTTAACGTATAACAAGTTCATATATGCTTTGTTATCTCGCTTTATTCTATTAAAATAGCTCAAATAGCTAGTGATATAGCCGTAGGCAATGTTGAAAACTTCAGAATTGTCCACTCAGCTTCCTGCATTTACTCGAGTCATACACCATTCATGTTCAGTGTGAGCAAAGAAGCGAAAGAAGAAAGCAGTCATTGGTAGAAACAACAAATATGTCATTGACTGTAAAAGATACAAATCACCACGTAACAATTACAGGCCGTTGTTTTGTAAATTGATTAGATAATGTGGATTATTGTACTCGTTGAGAACGAGTCACATGCGAGGAGATTATTGCACACAGATCCTTGTTATAATTTATTTACTTCGTTATTTGTTTTCTTATGTCTTTTCTTATAACATTTATTTTGCTTTGAAATCTGTTTGAGATGTATATCGGGTAGCCCACCTTTATCTTCCAAGTCTCCTACAAAATTTATTAATATGTTTAATTTGTTTATCCTTTGAATAATGTTACAATTCGCTGCTTAAACTAAGTGTAGCCTCTGTCTGTTAGTACCTATGAGTCTTATCCCCCTCTTTACTTTGCATATGCCTGTCAAGCATACGACAACCCAAAATTTACCTACTTTACATATGTTCTACCGGGCAAACGATGCTACACCAGGTACTTACTTTGCATATGAACTTCAGGGCAAACGATGCTTCACCTATTACTTAATTTGAATATGATATGCCGGGCAAATGATATTTCACTTGTTACTTACTTTTGCATATGGCCTGCCAGGCAAACGATACTTCACCTGTTACTTATTTTACATGTGGTCTGCTGAACAAACGATACTTCGCCTCTAACTTACTTTGCATATGGTCTACCGGGCAAACCAAGTGGATCAACAAAGGCCCTTTCCAGCTGCATTATCTGATCATTCATCATGCGAAGTGCCAAAGGACTGCAAAATAAAATATCGAGCACAAACTAAAACGTAGTAAAAGGGCTTGGAAAAGTATGTGGTGTAATCAAATCAATATATGAATTACAAAATTAAAACGGACTTCATTTCCTTATCTTTGCACTAGACTTGATCACTTTTTAAAAGTTAAAAATAATATATTTGTATATATTTGCTATAAAGTAAGACACACTTTGTCACGCTGACATGACGCAGTCTTTTCTGAAATCCTTTAGCAGCGGCGTGCATCTCCTCAGCTGCTTCCCTTAAATAATCTGTGCAGGTAAATCATGGAACACTACAAGCACTACAAACAGTGTTTCGTCAAAAAATATCCAACATCTGTCTTCTCTGACAGAGATTGGTAAGGTCTGCTGAGCAAACACACTTCTAGTTTGTCTTGAATATCTATGTCATTCAAATTGCGGTGTGCAAATGTAGCACGTTATGGGACAGATCGAAGACGCTGCCAACAATCGTTTTACAAATGCTTTGAAACAAGTGTTAGGCTTTAAATTGAAGTAAGTATGTTTATAGTGTGCAACAACTGAAAACAAATTTTAAATTCAAGTGTTAAGTCATTACGTTTCATATAATTTTACATTAAGACAGCAAGTGCAGCTTATATGAAGTGTAGCTTATATCAAGTGTAGCTTATATATCAAGAAAAATCAAATGTGCAAAAAGTATTAAAGTCTATTGTCAGAAAGTCTGGATGGGTTTTGTTTAATTATTAAATATTAGTTTGTCTTTAAAAAATGTAAATATGAATAGGGTATATTAAATGGCAATTTAAGGACGGATATAAAATCATCTAATAATAATAAAATACAGCATATAAAAGATACAAATCATTGAGATTGAGATGCCACAGAAGGATCAAGAACGTTACCTAGCTCTCTCTGTAGACCGTTGGCGGCTATGAAACCTCCTTCAAGGTTCTCAATCTGTGAGACAAACAGTTTGATGGCACTACTGTAGTCACTCACTTTGAATGGTAATACCAGATCATCCGCCAGACGGCGCACTAGTTCCTGCCAAAACTGTGTGATTGTCCGATGAAACTGAAATGTGTTATGAAACAAGCAAATATCACAGTTCTTAGAGACAAGGTATAGAAATAACTTATGACTCAATAATACCATTGTTATATCTAGATATTGATACGTACAAGTAATACAAATCTTTGAGTTATTGTTAGTTAGTTGAGAATTAAATTTGTGTGATTTTGTGTGATTTTATCGCAATTTCAAATTAAAAACACTGTAGTTACAAAACGCCATAAACGTCGATCTTTATGTTTGCTCGTGTTTTTAATGTGCAGAAAACATAAAAAGCAACAATGTAATAAAATAAGTTGAAAATGATATTTTTATGCATTTTTTAGCTGTGACGTGTGACATTATATAAGATCTATTTACTTCTATGTAGTATTAGCTAGCTCTTTACTTGATCAGAGCAATCAATGTAGGACAAAAAAACTATGAAGCTACTTATTTTAAATATCTGTTATATATGAATTTTTCCTTGATTAATTTAATTCTATTAATAAATTCCACAGATTGATTTAAAAAAAAAACATTAACAAATGTTCATAGAATCAATAAAGTATCACTAAAGGTACCGTGTATTTTGGATCGATAAATTTATCCACAAGATTAAATGTATCTTGAGCTGTGTGGTATAGTGGATAGATTGTTAACTGGCGTCGGTAGTCACTACTGAAAATGTATAAAACAAGCCATCATATAAACAGCATAGCCCATATCCGGAACTGTAGCTCCTAGACTGAAGTCTAGACTTTGAAATTAGGTCTATTGCAAAAATTACATCTACGTACTATAATATGTCATCTATAGGCCATGTAACATGGGAAGCGGATCTATTAAGGATAAAGCAACAGACGCAGATGAAGGGACGGTGGGATAACAGCAAAACCCATATCGTCCCTGTCTAAAGCACCCTTTTGGGGGCTGACAAGCACGAAAGCACATATTATGGTAAACTTGGATTGAAATAGGAAATGGACAAGAAAGATGAGTGAGAAATGAATATCTGTACAACTATTACTCTTCATCAAAGCAAAATACCACAAAGTACGTATAAATTATGTATTTGTTTTAACAACATGTATTTCATATGTATTTATCAGTAAATAATTATACTCATGCATATTAACCCTATAGATTCTTATGCACAGAACTAAATGGTAATATTCTATTGTTGCTACTATAAAATATTTAAATTCATTTTGGTTATTGCCATTATAACTTACTTAAGCTTTTCGCTATGTGTGCTATTATAAATTACTTAAGTCTATTGCCGTATGTGCCGATAAGAATTAATTAAGCTTTTTGCCATATGTGCCTCTATAAATTACTTAAGCTTCTATGAAACATTCAAGCTAATCGCGGCATGTGGAATTATAATTAATCTATTATGTACTGCTGTAGAATTTATAATTTAACTTATTTACTACTGTGTGAGCTTCTTCAGATACTAAAACCTTTTGCCATATGTGTTGTTATATCTCAAGCCAATTGCCTCAAGCCCCTCTATCAAATACATAAGCTGATTGCTACCTTCCTCTTTTGCAAGTACATAGAAATAGCTACTGTTATTACTTACTAATAGAAAAAGTCCATGACAGTGATACCAGTGTACTCAATAAACGGCGCAAAATCACTATTAGATCCAAGTGATACAATACTGAAAAAATTAATACATATAAATATAATTAAATATTTACTACAACTGTTATATATGTATAATAAATCATTTTATTTCTTTAAATCCAAAGTCTACAATTGGGTATAAATAAGCTTGATGATGCAGGAAATGTCTAGTGATGGTTGTCTACGTCCACTCAACAAATGTAAAGTGAAACTAATCCACGAAATTCACCAAAATAATTTAAATATTAGTTTTGTAATTGAGGATCATTTACAAGCTTTAAAGCTAGGATCTTCCATTTATATTTTCAGATATTACGGTTTTTCTTATTTTACTCATTTTAAAAATATAAAACATCGTTGTTTGTTTGCTCTGTAGAACAATACTCTAATTATTCTGTGTTTTGTTATTTTTTCCATTAATAGAAATGGCACTTTAACCTTTTCAAGAAGCTTTTTTGTAAAACACCGGTAAAAGCTCGGACTCCTCGATCTCATGACAAATAGGGAAAATGCACGATTAGAGAAGAATCACGAATCTTAAAATACCAAAATAACAACCAGTGAATAAATTTTACAGTGATTTTTTCCTTATAAAGAATTTTTCTTGACTAATCACTTAATTTATTATTTAAGGTTTAGAAATTTTACAAAGGTCTGCCGGTCGGCTGTCCCTGGGTGTCTACTTCAGGAATTGTCACACTCCAAGTGTCATACACTGAGGATCCCTCATAATCGTGTGGGTTGGGAATCTGTTGTTTAAACTTTACAATTACTTATCACAAATGAATTGAAAAAAAAAAATATTTCCCTTTCTTATTTTATTTTACTTTTGTTCATTTTCATGGATAAACTAAGCTACCAAAGTCTGTTGCGTTATTGCAATTACTTATCAAAAATATTGGCAAAGAAAGTCTTTGTTTAAATCTACCTCCTTATGTGGATAAACGAATATGTGTGCTAAGAGCTAAAATGTTATTTCCGGAATAAATGTTTGGTATAGAATAGAAAGTAAAATTAGCGTCCTTACCACTTTTGCGACTTCATAAAGTAGATTATGTGCTAGAGGCAAACCTCGCCCAACAAAAGTGAAATTGCCTGCGATATATCAAAATATTCAGTAAAACTCCACAACTGTCACAAATCTATAGTTTTGTTATCAAAATAATCGATGATATCACATACAAAGCCAATGATATGATCAAACCAATGCTAGTCTCATATTTCTAAATAATCGTGCAGTTTACTTTACATCAGGAGGTTACATAAAAAATTTTAATATTTATATTAATATTTGTAATAAAAGTAATATTTAAATAATGCATCAAATAGTTGTAGTGTTTGGTAATGATGTTCATGTGTAGACTTTTACCCAAAACAGCAATATCAACGTTGATGTAAGCTACGGCCCTGCTCATCAAGAGGTGTCTGTAATCCTTCAAAGTAGTTTAACATACACAAGTTATAATTAACACATAGGAAACACCGCTAGACTCTTCAACCAAATTGTCAATTAATGTGTGAGAGACACATTTAAAATCTTCCGAAGTATCGCCTAATGTGTTTTAGAGAAAGGTAGACCTTCTCAGTCAAAGTACCGATTAATGTATAATAGGCACACCTAGAGTTCTTCATTCCAAGTACCAATAAATATATAAGAGCTAGAGGTGTCCAAACAAAGAACAAATTAAGGTGTATGGCGCTGTTAAGCATACAATAGTATTATTTGGCATATCTCGGCATTATTTGACACACGTTTATATACATTTTACATACATTTATTTTTACACACATGTAACAAATAGTGGTATTCTTTGAAGTATCAAGACACCATTTGACATACAGATGCATAATTTGACATATCACGGAATAACGTAAAATATCATGGCACAGCTTAATGTACACGGCTTAATATTTGACATGTTATATCACCATAAATATAATGTTGTTATTAGAGATATGCTGTGACTATTTGACTTATGGTGACATTGCAAAGGAAACGATATAGTAAAGCGTTGAAATTAGTTACCTCAATCCATTCACGTGATCCTAAGTGACCATATTCTTCCGCGCCCCAGCTACAAAATATAATAGTTCTTCTTGGCCTCCATCCTAAAATAAAGCCACTCGTTTAAATAATCTAAGCCTACTAACTTCTGTAAAATAAACCCACTAATTTCTGTAAAATAAACAGACTTATTTTAATAATATGTACTAACATCAGTTAAATAAAGCCAACTCCAACGAACTAAATCAGGTAACCTCACTCAAATAAACCCAGTAACTTCAGTAAAGTAAACCCGATAACGTAACTTTTAACTCCTTTCTAATATCTGGGGAAATTTTACAATATTTGAATCAACGTCTACAGTGACTACTGAAAGAATTACTAAAGGGCGTCTAGCACAACGTGTTATTGGCTACGTCATTAACTAATGTTCTTTATAAACCAGAGTATTTTGAATCTCTTTCCTCATTGTCATTCAAACATTTTCTTTCAGTGTTTACTTTAGCATTATTTCCATGCAGTACAGTTCGGGTTTTGCTTATATTTTACTCAAAATGTTAAACCAAAGAGAAATATAGAAAAATAACTTATTCCTCCAATCCATCAATCAGATTAAGAAAGCAATTCTAATGCAAATTTTTATCCATGCTCCCTTTATGATATGTTTATTGACCGCTTTGTCGGATCACTTGTCTTCTTTTATGTTTATTATACAGTTGTGTCCCTTGCCTTGTCTTACTTTCCCTTGATCTATTTAAAGAATTTATTATATGTTTTTGTTGCTGGCTTTTTTGCTTGCCTTCTCTGTAGGCCTTAGATAAGACACGTGATGCCTCCATCATGGCAGCTGTTCCACTTGATGGATCCGCCCCTCCGAATACCCACGCGTCACGGTGGTTGCCAAGCAACACGTATCTGTCTGTAAAGCAATCAATTAAAATTGTGCCCCATCGTAGGCCTAATTGTGCGCGGAGAATGTACATATTTCTGAATATCAATTCTTCTATTGTCAAAACTGTTTAAGCAAATTGAAAAATAATTATCAGTACTTCAGTTTTTGTGCCTATATTTAAGTATTTAATTAAATTAATTAAATTAAATTTATTTAACAAAATGATTTAGTTCCAGGAGGATTACGCCCCTACGCCAAGTGAGAAATGTGTGAACAAAATTCTTTCAATCAAACCGGCAATATTTATTTTATGTAATTAGAGTGAATACATATATTATTTCAATTTAGAACATCAATTCAATGGAAATAAACTCAGGAATATCTCCGATAAACGCTATATATAAAACAGAAAATTCTGTTTGAAATATAAGAATATTCTTTATTAATAAATTAAGTTTGGATGTATTTCCTAGAATTCTCTCTGTGTGCAGTTCAATTCCTGAGCCAAAACCAGACTCAAAGAGCTATACCTGGCTCATCGGATCCTCTTAGAATTCCAAACACATTGTACGTCTTCCGTAATTCATTTTTATTGGCTACGTGCATTTGTACTCGCCTACAAGTCACATTATTTAGAATATGGAAAGTAAATAAAATATAACATGCTTACATAGACTGTAAAAGAAGCATTATAGAGACATAAGTGTATTGAACGTTTCAAGAAGATTTAAGGCATTCAATGTTTTGTCTTTGACATCAAATACTAATCTGTAGTAGTTGGCACAAATGATTTAGATCAGGCGGGAGAGGAAATATTCTTTAACTGGCCAACAAATACTCTAGTATCAAAAATATTAACTTAGAAATTATGCATATTGCGCTACAGAAAGGCAAGCATTTCTTCAAGCTTCAGCTAATGACTTAACTTTTAAATAAGTTTTTAAGCAAAAAACGTGCATTAAATGTTTTCACATTAAAGAATAAAGCCAATAAATAAGATAGAAAACAACTCGGTATTGTTTTATTTTGATTATTTTAATGCTTATTTTTATTTATTTGCAAATCAAACACATCAGATTATTTTCTGGGGCAACATGAATTCAGGGAGTAATTTTTTCATTTCTAGAATTATTCAATCTCAATTAAATTAAGTTAAGCTATGTACCACGATTGTCAGTGTGATCGATAATATGTGAATTATGCTAAGTATCATGGATAAGAAATGTCATACGCATTATACAATTCGTGTGAATGGTGTAGTTTTGTGTAAGAGTAATTTTATTCTGTATTTATTTGAATATCCACCAAGATGGTGCAGAGAACATTGTGATGTTGGCGCTTGGTATCAGTGTTGATACGGTTCAATGACGCGTGCAGTGCCTGACCGACGAAGTGAAAGCGAAAGTGCATTGTGGATACAATATTAGCGCGTCAAAGTAGGCAGTGCAGTTTTGGCACACGTAACAGATTGAACAATGTAGTAAAGGTTTTCTTTTTGATTTGTCGAATAAAAACATAATATCGTTGACGATTTCCATATTTGTTGGGTCTACTAGAGGGCGCTTCAATCGCTGTTTTCGAAACGATTATGCTATTAAGGGGATTGTATGTAATAACAGTAGAATACACTTTACTGCGTTTACAAATATTACCATTTATTCTGCTGGAAGCCTGGACCAAGTCGGTACGTGATATTCAAGCCTCCCATCCAGGCAGCCGGCACCGGGTCACCGGACATCTCCCTGTTAATATAATACTTACTTATGTGGTAAATTATCTAAACAAAAATGCTACGAAAACGTATAGTGACAGATTTTAACTCATTTTAACCATTTTACTGTCTGAGTCATAATTTTGTTGATGAATAAAAGTCTTACTCTAGAAATCGCTTTGCGTCATCATAGCCGATTGCATGTACAGGAATTTTGGGTAAGATCGCATCACTTTCGGGTATCCTGTAGGCGCTCTCTTTGCAACATTGGAGATTCAATGAGAATACATGAAATACATGAAAAAATGAAGAAATTAGATTCAAAAGCTAATAAAATACAAATATCTTTATCTTTTTTAATTTTCCTCCCTTTAGTTTTTTTAATTTAGAGCATTGAGAGGATATTTAAAGCTAGACAAGTCGAAGAATAGCGAATGGAATATTGAAGTTGTACGGGGCAAATGTTTTAGATTTTTTGTCTCTTTACTAGTCGGTTATTTTGTCTTTACTACTCCTCTGATCCTAGTGTCACCAAATTTCCCCACATATGCAGTATTTGATTTACACCTCGCTTTCATAACTTAAGCAAACATGTTTATCAAGAAAGGCAATGAGTAAGGGCTGCAGCTGTATTAGCACAAGGCTGTCGCATCTGTCACACTGTGCATTACATAAATGATGTGTGCTTTATTCCCATACGAGAAATATGCTGAGCATTGTGAAATACGTGTATTTATAAGATCAAGACCTCGCTGATTGTTCATATTAATTATCAGCTTCAATTGCACGCTATTCTCAAGGAATACCTCTCAAGGACTCTCAAGAAATGCCGTTTCATAGAGTAATACACAAAGCTGGAAAAAAATTCTTTAACAAATTTTGAAATCTGAAAAAAAGCTTAGCCTTGTCTGTAAAGGAAGAGCTAATCAAAATCAGACTGAAAAGTTTTAAAATTCTACTCGAAATGAGAAATTGATTTTTAAATATTATTTTATTTTTTGCGAAGTGTTTGATATTTTGCTATGAAGAAAAAGTTCTCCTTCTGCATTCATAATAATGATTTTTATAATGTCACTTACTGTCACTTACCTTAACTGTCAAATATTTTGCTGTCACTTCCCTTAACTGTCAGATATTTTACTGTCACTTACCTTAACTGTCAGGTATTTTACTCAAACCATCAAAACAAATTGTTGACAATATAACCGCATGACCAAAAACCTCACTTTATAACAATAAATGTCAGAACTTAAGACGAAATGAGAGATTTTCTACATTTTTTGTTTTGATTATGATTTTTTTTCAGGGGTTGAAAGGGATATGCCTTACTTTTGGCAGGATATCCGGGTGTGAGCGGATCCCCAATGCTAGTGGACTTAATTCCAATATGGCCTCTCTCTACCCCAGTGCCAGGAAGGTATTGAGAGTTTGGATACACGCTGTCCATCAAGCCACCGTTGGTATCCCTAGGATCTGAGTAGAGAATGAGCCCAGAGCAGCCAAACATATCAGCAAGCTCAGCCTAGAAACAGTGGCATCCCATTGGATGACGTCATTGTAACCATAGGTTGCCTATGGTCGGGCCCATCTAAAAGTTGCTGGGGTAAACTTAATACATTTTCCTCCTTTCTGCTAGGAAACATAAACTCACTCTCTTTGTTATTTTTCTTCATGCAAGAAAAACATGTGACACCTACTATAATTTAGCCACGGTTCATTATTTGCAGATATATTTTTACAAACAAATGTGGTATTTTGGATTTAAGAGAGTGCATTTAAAAGACTTATTCTATTTAAGTATCTTACGACAACGGTTTTCTTAAGTTATTTTTGCTACTTAAACTCGCATACACTGTCATCTTTTGGACTGAGTAAGCCTCCCCTCCCTGCAAACCGCAACAGGGAAAAATAATCAATAAGTATATCATGACCAATTAAAGCAATCAACAATGATCGATCCACAGTCATTCAAACGCCAAAACTAATCATAATGATCACAACATCTGTTAAATAAATCGAAAAATAACTTGAACGAATTTATTGTATTACGTAATCTTTCTGGCACTGTTCTTGAGCTCATAAATTAAATGACCTTGTTTCCGCGGAAGATTTTTCCATAGCGCGCAATACAGATGTGGCCCTTTAAGTCCATTTTCTTCTCCTCAGTCAGCCACTCGAAGTCCTCAAATCGTCCGTAGTTGACATACACAAGCTTGCCCTAAAAGAAATTAATTAGTTATTAATAAGTAGATTAGTATCAAAAGTCCTAAAACCACTACATGCTGTCTCTCGTTTATTGTGTTTATTGATTCGATTCAACAAACTATTACATAGTAAGGTATACATGATTGACATGAAATAAGCAATTTAGTTATCAATTACTGAAAATTTCGTATTTAACGTAATAAAGTTTCTCCTGAAATAAGAAACTCGGTTAGAAAGTCCTGAAGCCGTCCGAAATTTACGTACATAAGCCAGTCGCAGCCTTCATCTCCATGCTACAACCCAGCTTTAATAGTATTCCATTTCTGTTCATGGTAATCAATTTGGTAAATTTCTTTCTTGGCACAGTCTTTTCCAAATAGGTGTCAAATTACATGCAAAATCCATGCAAAATTCATGCATGTAATGTTCCAAAAAGTAAAAATAGTATTTGGATTTACGCCTGACATGATATAATCTAGCATAGAAAAGGAAATGTGTTTTACTTTACAATAAAAATACCTTTGGTTTTCCTTTAGCTTAATAGGCATTAAATGGCGGAACTATGTCAGAGTGATTTTGTTCAGGTTCAAATATTTCCTCGGTTAACCTCGTCGTGTGTAAAATCTTCCCTTTTCCATTCTGTAACTCTAAAGTACAAACCAATCAGATGCAAGGAACTATGTTCGATACTAAAATGGAACATACGTTCAACATGTTGAATGTCATATTTGATGCATAAACGAAAACAAGTCAAGTAAAACACTCTCATCTTTTTATACATACAAAGTTGATTAGAAGAATAATATATAATGGTAAAGCTGTCAAATTTAGGAGGAATGCCATCAACTGTAGGAGATTGCAGTCGTACACAGCGCTTTATTGAGTTATATAGAATGATCCTTTGAGTTGAACGGAATGTTTAAATCAATTGTATTGAATGATTCATGAATGGCATAAAGTGCTTCATTATAGGGATAGGTCATGGGTCTGAGTGCTTTGTATGGAATTCGAGCACTCGTGGAAGGCCTGTGAACGAACCGCGCAGCGGTGAATTCATTATCCTTCCACAAGTACTCGAATCCCATTCAAAACACGACTGCACCAAGATCTATCCCATTATAGCACAAAACAAGGAAAAAGGCCACAAAATCAAGATTTATTCTCAAAAATTTGTCATAGTATTGTCCTGCGAGACGAGTGTTGCATAGCAACTTGCGCAGTGCAAAGCAAAGCGTTTTATGTCACAAAGCCATCGTTATAGTTTCTCGGAGTCATGCCCATTGTTTTTTTCTATGAATTGGCTTTGTGGCTTTTGTACGCGTTTAGAGCACGCAGACGATTTCTTATCATTTCTTTCATATGGGAATTGAATTTCTCAGTTATTTTAAATTAACTCGATTCTGACTTGTTTTAGGCAAGAGTTTCAACGACTCAATGTCTTAGGGCCTTGTAGTTGTTTTTTGCTGAAGCGTCAGCTTAATTGAAGCGATCACTTTAAAATGTCATTTTATTTTTTAATATTTTTAGGCTATTTTGTTAATGATGCTTACTTGCTGCATAAAATATATAAGATAATTATATTAACAGGTGTTTATTATACATTGTAGAAAGTGGCGGGATTTTGTCAGACCTGTGGTTTAAACTAGACACATGATTCAAAGTAGTAATACCATGTTGAATATGATTGAACATGTATAAAACTAATCAAATATACAACTTAACGAGGTGTGACATTCTGTTTTATATAATCAATTTAATCAGATTAAAACTCATTGAAGGTCTGCAATAAGGTTTTGAGCCTTTACTAAATCGTATTTAAAAAGACTTAGAGAAATTTATGCTTGAATTATAAAAATGAAATAAAAAGCATGCGCTTGTTTCAGGCGTTCAGTTTGCAACTTTATTGAAACAAATAAACCAATTATATTTTTATTGCCAAGATTGATGCCAGATTCATTACCTATTTTGTTAGGATTTTCTGTGTCTGGATAGGAAAGCAATATCTTGTAGGAACTGATTTTAGTTTTTAAGCCCAAGCTTTTCCAGAACCTCGCCATTTCTTTGGCTTGCTCCTTGTCCGCCGGTGTGCCTGCCAAATGAGGCTTCATCGCCAGCTTCCTGAAAGGTAATTAATTAATTAATTAATTAATTAATTAATTAATTAATTAAGTTAATTAGTCAGTTACAACATGCAAAATAGTCTAAATTTTACATACACGTTTATTTATCGGGAAAGCCGAAAGGCTCAGTGAGCATAACTTTTGAATTCAGTTATAGCTACTTAAACCAACAGCATTCGGCTAGTTATGGCAGATTTTATCCCCAGTCCTCACTTTGGAGTGTATTCGCACTGGGAGCAATCGGAATTGCTCGACCAGCGCTTTAGTCAAAAGAGTTGTCCATTACTTCATTTTTCAAACCTAGTTAATATAAAACTGAAATTGAAATCAATTGAAATCAAGACTAAACGGAAATTCCATATTTATTGTTTTGCCCATTTCATATTACTTAAGATAGAATGAGGTGAACGATTTCTTAATTCGGTGAATGAAATGCTGTCTTTGCATAATTTTATAGGCTCAGTCTGGACAACTTACAACAATAAACACAACATCAATCGTTTAAAAATAAATAATGACAAAAAATTACCTGAGGTATTTCCTGATATTCTTCGGTTTTACTTCGTCGATAAGCGTTCGTTGTAGGGTTCGACTATGGTAGGTGTTGGCATAGTGTCGCTTTACACGTGTCCCTACAACCTTACTGTTTTGTGGTAAAACGAAAGTGCCGAGCAAAACCCCCGTTATTGCTCCCAGAGTAAATATTATGCATCCAATGCCAGTGCCGAGTCTCTGTGACGTCATTTTACTTTAAAATGCCATGAACAATTTTTGACGATATTGGATTTACGGTACTAAAACCTGTTCTCAAGTCATATTAATTGAAGTTCTTTTCTTTATTAAAAGTACACATAATCTAATAACAGGACACTTGAGAGTGTAATCGTCAGCTATGACTTTGTGTACAATTAGCAGCCTTAACTGAAACAACACTGACTAAGTAACCAGACAATGGTTCACTGCCACAGATTTCCTCTGTTTCTTGACGTACTGTAATTTATAATTCCATTGAAACTGAATTACATTGGAAGCACATATTGTTCCTAGGGGAGGGCCTTGATAAACCCAAGAATGTATGATTTGAAAACCAACATTTCAAAATTAACATTTCATGTACATCAAGCACAAAAACTATAAAATTCTCATACATGCTTCCCATAGATTTTTCAAGACTTTTTTACTCCTTTTACACCTTTCTGTTCAGCTTTAAATGTCTTTAGATAAGGCCAGTGCAGGTGCACAATAATTTTTTTATATAACGTGAATAAAATAGCTGCTCTTTGGAGAATTAAAGTTTTTTTGTATAAACTGTTTAACACTTTTTGTTTAAAGTGTTTAAAAGTTCGAAATATGTTCTTCGATCACATTAGTCTGCCTATGTTTCAAGTAGTGTTTAGTATTTACGTTTAAATCAGTGTTCAGTTTTAATGTTGTTTCATACAACAACCCAAGAGAACGGGACATTATTATTATATCGCAATTTTACCGCTCTTACATTGGTTTTTCTCTAAAGGCCAAGAACTGTACCAGTATTGTTAAAATTGAAATCATTCGAATAAAAATAGTTCGAAGTAATATATACGTAATAATAGTACGCAGTTTTAAACAGATAAGCCTTCAACTTTTTTTAAAGATGTAGTGTCTTTTCCAGTGTAATACTTACTGAAAATTCATTCCACAAATTTGAGGCTTCATTCAGGAAAGCTTTGACATGTTCTGTACTGGACAATTCCACAACGCAACCGGCGTAGTTCAGGGCAAGCTGCTCGGCGAGTAACCAATGAAAACCAAGGAGCTTATGCTTGACGTATACTCTACTGTTCGATCATACAACGCGATTGGCGCAGTTCAGGGCAAGCTGCTCGGCGAGTAATAAATGAAAACAAAGGAGCTTATGCTTGACGTATTCTCTACAGTTCGATCATACATCGCGACCGGCGTAGTTCAGGACAAGCTGCTTGGCGAGTAGCCAATGAACCAATGAAAACCAAGGAGATTTTGATTGACGTATTCTCTCCTGTGCGATCATACAACGCGAGCTTCGTAGTTCAGGACAAGCTGCTCGGCCAGTAATCAATGAACCAATGAAAATCAAGGAGCTTATTATTGACGTATTCTCTACTGTGCGATCCTAAAACGCGACCGGCGTGGTTCACCGATTAATAAAACATTACAATGATCAATGTGACTGATGACATCCATGGACTAGTGTCTTCACAGCATCCTCGGTCAACCGAGAGCGGGAATCACCGTAGGAAACCGTATCACGTGCGTAAAACAGAACACATATGCACTTCAATTGAAAAATGCGAGTCAATGAGATCTCTCAGAACACAAGCAATATGGTTGGGTTGGATCGCATCATTATCAAACTGTAGGCTGTTGATACTCATGTACTGTAATTGAGGGCACTTGTATTGATCAAAAACTCTGCTTTGTCTTTATTTACTTTTAGTTTATTTGCAGTCACACACTACCCGATGACACATGAGGAATCCGAAACTTTAAAATGGGGGGGGGGGCGGTAAACTTGCATGTGGCTATCCACAAGGTCAAGTCACTAGGTACATAGCAACAGATTCTGGACCCACGATAAGGTTCATATAAGCACATAATTATATGAAGATTTATTAAGGCTCATTATAAGTAATAACATTGAAAGTTACTTTTTTAAATTTATTTTACACTAAAATTTTTGTACAATTAAATCTTTTAATGTCCATTAAAAAGGAAATACGAAAGAAAATCAAGCTATGTTTATCTTTGATTTAAATAACTGTTGACGGTTTACATTTCATTACATATCACACCGTGAAAAACAATGCCCTAATGACGAGCGAGTCTGTAATAAATGTGCGCACAATTGTTGCTACTAAAATCAAGCATCCCAGAATCTCATAATATGTCCAAATAACCTGTGTTTATTTTACTGAATTTCAGTGTTTAATTATGAATATTTTTATTTTTATAATCTCTAATCTTACTAAAGAATTATCATAAATTTACATATATTGCTAAAATATATAACAATTTTGTCAACGCCAAGTACAGTTCAGCTCTGATGGGGCGAGCAGCCACTCCATATTTTGGATGCCATTCGTCGCACTTTCCATCAAAATATCAAAGTAATGTCTAAAAGATCAATGACTCTTAAATTTGAATTCCGTTACAACTGATCTAACCAACTGAAACTTGCCTAGCTAAGCCAATTGCAATGAACGTCAATAACCGTTTACGACCCCTAGCAGAGCAACCCTCTTAAAACTGAACTAAACTAAACCAACTAAGGTAACAGTCAAATTAGAATCGGCAATAAAAAAAGTCTTTTATAATAAAATAAATTTCACCAAACGATATCCTAAACGAGATCTGTATCTATGTGGTTATAAGGTACCTGAAAGGATTAAAACATTTTGATTAAAGACTGGCATTTCACTGAGTAAAACCATACATCTGACGCCTGTGCTCCAAACAACAGGTCTTATTCCTCTTATCCCTCATATCATTTTCAATTTTTATAACTGGGAGCAATTTGCTCAGTGGGGTGCAGTGGACCAAGTGTTTACGCCACTCAGTCCGAGAGTAATGTGTTCATTGGTGTGCAGCGACCCGCGTTTTCTCACTACTCAACCCTTCAGCAAGCAAAAGCTGTTTCTTCACCCACACCCACCTCCTCTCTCCACACCCTCACCCTGGTCCTGTCTCCCGTTCCCCATTACAGTTGATCCCCGAAGTAGACAGGCGTGAAATTCTGTGGTGAAATACTGCCTGAAACTTCATGCTGAAATTTTATACCCTGAATTACTTGCGTCCGTCTTCCTAAGCGACATGTATTAACTGTGACAGCTTGTTCTAAGTGATAAGCCCTTCTGCTTTCCAGTATCTAATCAGGTGTAGCCAAGCAACTGCACTCAGATAAAACTCTTGTTACAAACTAGCTTCTTTCCACTTGCATAGATTTTGTCTTCTGTGTTAAATCTGAGTCCAGACTGTATACTGTGTAAATATTTTGGCAATTTCCAAACTCCTTTTATCAGAATGCCCGACTGAATCCCAACACATTGATAAAGGTGAGTCTCGTGAGACATTGCTGTATCAAAAGAATTGATAACACTACTTTTTGTGACAGATTTAGCGGGTTTGAGAACATGTAAAGAGGTGCTTATTTAAGCAAGTGTAGGCTGCTAGGGATCTGGAGCGGGAGTATTCTAGTAGTTTGTACATTAAGAGAGAATCACACGCTCAACTCCTTGACATTTCAAATTCTTCTTTTAACACCAAGTACGTCCTACCGTCACCCCATTTCATTACCCCATTCTCTACCAGCATCAATTGGCAAACCTGGGTTTAAGGGTTGCATTTAGAAGGGTCGTCATAACGCATACACACACTGGACAGACCGATAACAGCCACATGGCAGACACATGAATAACACATGATACACACTTGATGGACACATGACAAACGCATGCCAGACACAAGAGTACCAGTAGTCACATCACAAGTAGTTCTTCGCTTCGGTTTTCGTTGCATTACACTAGGGTGTCATTCCCACAATGACCTGATCTACTATGGAACTGGTTCTTTTTGTGTTGGATTTGGGAATAAGAAGGCGTACTTTGGAGGATAAAAATAATTGTGCTTTTGTAAGACTCTACATCCAATACAACGTACATCAGCCTAATGCGATATCCGTATTATAACACAAATAAATATAATCTTGCACTAGATAGTCAAATAGAGAACATATATCTTCCTGTCGCCAGTGCTGTGTCGTTGCGTGGGTATCAGCCAGCAACATTAACTGGACAAAACAAAAACAAAAAAGAGTTTCGTCACAAACACCTTGTAAGTGTCACATTGACTTAATCATTTGACGTTTATGTGGGTGACTCGGTACTTTTTACTAATCGCCATGGTGTCACTTCTATCCCTATTACCTGTAATAGTACTAGTACAGCACTAGTACTAGTTCACTGTATGTTCGGGAAAATGTTTCTGCTGAACTCAGCATCTAACGTTTTTAGGAAAGAAAATTGATGCTGTAATAGGCCAGCTATCTATACCCATAAGATGAACTTTCAGATGTTGTGCAAACGCTGCAATTATTGAATTATACAGACAAAAAGTATATAAACCCAATTTGTAAATACTCATTGGGCGTCTCAACTGCATTACATCAGATATTTATTGAGCTAATACCAACGTTGAGGTGTCTAATTGAAAATGAAGCGTCACTATAACACTCATATCGACGCACATACATACACAAACAGCGTATCAGGACGATGCCTGCAAATTGCTGCCATGTCTTTTCTCTTGTATAAATCAACAACGCCTCTCTTTCTATTTTTCTCATGCATCGAGAAAAATTCATTTTTGAAAGTAACGGATGGCACAATCACTAGAAACACTATTCTGTCAAATACTCACAAATTCATGCATCTATATAAAAAGAAACTCGGGCTGATAGAGAGAGAGAGAGAGAGAGAGAGAGAGAGAGAGAGAGAGAGAGAGAGAGAGAGAGAGAGAGAGAGAAAGAGAGAGAGAGAGAGAGAAAATGAACTAAGCACTAAATTTTTGTTTACACGTAGTTAAGATATTCGATCCGGAGACTGCTTGAACTTTCAAAAACAAGGTACCCTGCACGCATTTGAGTCTAGGAGGGGGCAGTTGGTATCAGATGTGTTAAAATGTGTGTTCAAATGGGTAATTTTGAGGCAAGACACTTGAGCCCATAATGCAATTGTCATTAACAAGGATATTAATTTTCATTTAACACTCACATTTTCCAAAATAAGAGGTTAATTTGGAACTGCACTGAAAAAAATTGCATCGGAATTGTATCGGACGTTGTACTTCGAGCTTAGAGATATAAAAATGCAACATGGACCGCAAAGTCCTCGTATAAGATAGTCGCGTTTTTGGTTAAACAGAACCCCACAGTTGTTGCAGGTGTTATGCATGGTACGCAACAAAAGAAACGACCGGCAATTGTTGTCGGTTATTTTCTATTTTAATCGTTTAGGCGCACCAAACATTCATACAAATATTTATCTTTCCTAATCCTTTATTTGGTTTATTGCTATAAAGTTACTTGTTTCAACACCTTGGTTAAATCAGTCGCATTGCCATTTTACGCCTTCACAAATGTCATGCAATATGCAGTTTATTGTTTTATGCGCAGCTAAATGCAAATCAAAGACAAGGTTTTGTGAGTTAAAACGTCAAAATATCGAAATTAAATCGACAGAAAATGATGCAACGACTAATGCCAGTTGACAGAGAGAGCAGTGTGGCTATGCCGCATGGCGGCGAAAGAAACGACGGACTGGCGATTCCGCGAATTCTTCGGAAAGACACTGGATCTAGACATCACAATCCGTCAACAAGTAGACTGGAGATTTCAATCAGAGGAAACCTACCACCGCTACGTCCTCCGGTCATCAACATAATCGAATAAATGTTCAAACGTTTAGAATGCGAATGAATTGCATTTTTGTGTGGATTCTGCCGATAGGAACATGCGTGTGTGACGTAGCAGAGGTGAAGAGCGATGTTTACAAGAAAGAACGACATCACAGTGTTGTGGTCCGGGGAGGAAGATGTTTTGGATTAAGAACGGATCTGAATTTCGTGGAAGGGACCCTTACAGAACAGCAATATCTTGCAATAACCTGCAGCCTCGCGTTATTCCAACAAAGCAGCAAACAATCTCATTCCCAGCATGCTAACGCTAGAGCTCATGTAGCCAGACTGTTACATTGTCGCAAGCTGCTCTTAAGTCTCACCGTAACCTGATTTGTCGCCCTATTTGTCGCCCATAGAGAACGTCTGGGATAGAAGCGTCCACTTAAGATTTCGTCACTTAATTCCTCGTCGAAGGGTGGCATCGCACATCCAGGTTTCAAGTTCAGCGCTTGGTGAACTCAGTGAGGAGAAGGTGTACTGCTGTTATAAACGCCAACTGCGGACACATCCGTTGTTTGACATCGTGCGCTATTTTGTGTGGCCTTTTTGGTGTCTGAAATGAACTATGACCAGAGCCTTAATGATTCAAATGTGTAGATGCATGTTACAGAAATTGTTTTTCATATGTTTGTAATTCTGCTTGCAATGCTAGGAACATGGAACAAAAAAATAATGTGATTTTAAAGTCTGGTGTTTCTTTTGTTGCTTGGTATATTTTCAAATCTCAGCGATTGACAACTGTCTGCTCAGCTCATATCTGAAAGACCTTTCTCACAGAAAGAAAATATGAAGTAAAATCTGCCGCTTTTTATGAAGTAACTGAATGCGTTGGAGGCGTTCCAGGAATACTTCCAGGTACAGGGGTTGGCTAAGTTCTCTCCAACTATGACATGCTTCGTGGTTCAAAACTTGATGGTCTACAACGCTTCCAGACATGACATGTTTCGTGATTCAAATCCAGATCTACCTCAATGTGTCCAGCCTTGAGATGCTTCGTGGTTCAAATCCTGATTTTCCTAACCGCTTCCAGCCATGACATTTATCTTGGTTCTTTTGCATATCGGCAAGAAGTAACAAGCATCGTGGTTTAAGTCCTAATTTACGCTTCGTTTACTGCAATGTTACTATGAGAAACTCCCATCAGATATAGGCCAACCTCTTGATTTCACTAAGCCCTCAAATTCCACTCTCATCCCTCCTTTTCATCTCTCTCCACCCTTCCCTCCTCTACTAATTCATACAAACAATAATTATAACATGTATTTTTTTCTGTTTTTTTTTTCTATGCTTAATACAATTCCCTTCAACAAAGTCTAATGATCTTGCCACAAAATTTAAGTAAATGCAATTGGGTTGAAATGTAGTACAGTCCAACTTTTTTCACGTTATTTTTGGCATTTTACACGGTATGTGTTTTTGCTTATTACAGTGTGCTTTTATCTGCTACGTGGGCCGGGAGCTTTTACCTACAACTGTTAGTACCATTTTCTGAAATAATAATTATAATCACCGAATGTCGAAAATCTGACACAGAGCCCAGAAAAAAAGCTCGAACAAAAATATTATGGTCACATTATAACCTGCGACATTTCAGTGATATCGTGACTGCACTAATGTAAGCTATACATGATTTACACTGACAACTGCATGCAAATTACAGATGTCAAAGAAACTTCATTAAACACTGTGCCGATTCCAGGCAAATATCGTGTCCTTTTTTTTGGTCTCCACTCTTTCAGTAGATCATAATAGTTACAGTGTTTGAGGCATCTAGGGCAACGTGAACAATCTGTTTGCAATACGTGTTTAAAACACGTGTTCCGTGTTTACATAAGATACACGGTACTCAGATCCAGAACCAACACGGATCAAGTGTATCAATGATTACGTCAACGATTACGTAAACACCACAACTAACTAATGTAAACACCCACGAGAAAATATCAATTAATTGATTACAGGTAATTTTCACAGCACAAGGCAAACAGTGTGCTCAAGAGACAATACAGTTGTCTCTAAGGACGCAGTTAATCTTACATTCTCTTGTAGTTTCGCACAATTTACACTGTAGCTTTTTGCTGTAAAACAAGCGTCAGCACATGTCTTCCTACATTTAATTAACTGCAACATGCGCCTACAAATTCAGCCTGAAAGGATTATTACACTGATTATGGTCATTTCAAAATAACAAGTAAGTATTGTTTTAGTTTCTTTGCAGAATTATGCTATTTTGTTTTATTTCCTCCTCTGTTTGAGGTTTGTTGCTCGAAGAATCCAATAGTTTTGTATTTACTGTTTCTCAGCTACATAGGGATGTTCTACAATATAATTAATTCTGAAATTGTATATATGTTGCCTTAAGAAAAACCGTGTTTTTGTCCCACTTGCCCTCGTAACCAATGTTGACAAATTGCCGTTTTTACAGTGTCTCGGCTTTTTTTCCACAATGAAAAACGGCGTTATTGCAGCTTCTCTTTTAGACATTTATTTAGCATCACGTTGACATATCTAGCAGGATTCAGTGATTCCAATCAAATAAGTTTAACATTTCGCTGTTATCAGAGGATTACCTGCTGTTAATCAAATTTGTGTAACATTTTGCTGCTATAAGAGGATTAGCTATTGTAAATCAAATAAGTATAACATTTCGCTCTTATAAGAGGATTAACTGATATCAATGAAAGCATCAAATAGCTGTTATATCTCTATGTTGCACCTTTTCAACCTCTGATAATCCTAGCCCATGTTGTTCCTAAAGTCTATTTTGTTTCTGTCATGTTAATGTATCTCTTTTCAGCCAATCATAGTTTTCGCCTTTAATCAACTATCCCTCGATTATAGTGCAAATCAGCCAATGAAACGTTAGATCGTTAACAAGTCAATCAGCGATTAAATTGTTAATCAGCCATTCATGGCTTAGATCGATAAACAGTGATGTCTATCCTTATCTTCTAATCAAATTTGTAAAGCAAAAATAGCACAGGTCGGAAACGTTGGAAAAAATATTTTCGAATTTTACTGTTTTTTCTCTGTATAAAGATTCATTTCAATAATAAGCCAAGTTTCATATTTAAAATCTGCTATGAGTAAGAACTGGTAATATCCCTCGACATTTTAATATAACATAGGGAGTTGTATACATATAACCTATTCTTTATTGCTTATCTGTTCATAAAGAAGCTACAATTGTACACTTATTGTCAATCATAAAACGTCATTTCTAAGCACCCATGCAATGTTAAATTTAATACAAAGTCAGTTCAATGATACAACCTCCCATTGAACAATTCTTGTTGATCGACTCTACTTTAGAAAAAAAAAAACGTTTTCGCACCACACTATGTGTATATAAAATGCCACAGCTATCAAAACAATTATGGTATTCCTGAACAGTAGGAAATGCTTGTTTGGTGGCTGAATAGCCGAGTATATCATATGACACAATGAATATCACCCAATCATCTGCTTTACCTGTCTGTCCAATCCTCTGCTTAACCGTCTGTCAAGTCGTCTGCTTAACCGCTTGTCCAATTACTGCTTAACCGTCTGTCCAATCGTCTGCTTAACTGTCTGTCCAATCGCCTCCTTAATCAGTTGTCAAATAGCCTCTTTTACCATCTGTCCAATTATCATTGTTCCTCGTAGGCTTATAAAATTATTTTGGAATGAATAAAAGAAGCCCCAATGCACAACAAAAACATTTAAATGTAATGTAGAACCTTGGATGAACAAGACTCGTGTCTTTTTATAGTAATTCAATAAACGTGTTCATTAATTATGGAATCGAAATGCCCCGGAACAGAGAACAGTTCCTCAAAAGGGAAACAATTAAGGAAGTATTCAACCGTGAAATAAATTGCGTGCCCCAGTGCACAAAGGTGTACTCAATAGGGACATTCCACAGAAGAGTGATTGTTGTAATATAAGCTTTGTGACTGATATAAATGTGCATTCACATAGAGGCTTTATTTTATGCTGTGTTTTTTGTCCATGTCTGCTCAATCAAATCCTTATTGATACTGTGAAATGAAAATAGATAGAGCTATTATTTCACACGCAGTCTCAATTTTTTCGAGTGCAGCTTAATAGATGTGAAAAATTTTAAAACAGTGTATGTATTTCCTTTTTTATTAAAGCAACTAATCGCGTTTTAGCCCTAATTGATTCATATTTAAGAAATACTTCAGATCACAGAAACTAGTATGTCAGAATGCCATTACTGTTACGTTAAACTGTAAACAAAAGTATTACTGTATTTTTAAGCTGTGAATCAACGTGTTCTCGGTGTCACGTCGGAATTTTCTACAGTGACAGCCTGAAGTAAAGATTAATACGTCTGGGTAAAGTTGTGACCAGGCCCTTTTTTGCTTAAGATTGTAGTACGATATGCCACTCCTGTTTAAGGCTGGAGTTAGAGGTTCTATTCTGTTTAAGTTTGTACACGGACGCATCACTTCCGTTTAACTCTGTAGAGACATACTCCACATTCTGCTTAAGCTTAAGTAGTCATGTGTGCTACTTGTGTTCAATGCTGTTGCGAGATGAATGTGCAACTCTCATGTACGGTTATAGTCAGGATGTGTCATTCTCCAACTTAAGGCTGTAGTAAGGATGTGCCACTCTCGTTCAATGCTGGAGTCAGATGTGTTATTTCCGTTTAATTCTGTAGTAAACATGCCACTCCAGTTAAATACTGGAGTCAGATGTGTTATTTCCATTTAAGGCTGTAGTAAGGATGTGCCACTCCAGTTTAATACTAGAGTCAGATGCGTTATTTCCGTTTAAGGCTGTATTAAGGATGCTCCGTATAAGGCTGTAGTGAGGCTCGAGTCAGAGTTGCGGCTTCTGTTTAGGGCTCTTTTTAGACCATCACTGCCGTTTAAGGCTGTGTTCAGATGTATCACTTATGTTTAAGAATCTCGTCATATTACCACTCCCGATCAAGGCTGTCTTGATATTATCACTTCTGTTTAAGTTTGTAGACATGGACGCGCCTGTCGATTGACAAAGAAAAACCCCAGTTTTTTTTTCATTTGCGTCAAATTGAATTTAAAAGTTTTGTTAATGGCAGAAATTATTAACATATTGTTGACAATCCGATATTAAAAGCAGAAACCCAAAGATAGAGCACTTTTGGGATCGGCCTTGAGAGTTCTATAATGGCGGTGAAGTTGAAAGAATAAGAATAAGCGATGTTTTTGCAAGAGTGGCCTCAATTATAGGGTGGTTTAATCCCTTCTTGTTTAGTATTTGTGAAATTTAAATAAATACATGTATTTGATATCAGCTGCAATTTCTTCATTCTGGAATTGCCTGTGGCTTTACGCAAAGAGCATAAATATAATACTGCATTGTCTCAAGAAATCTACACCTCTCCTTTTCTATTTGGCAAATAATAGCAAGAGTATTGATGCACCAGATGAATAGACTATTCGTGCTCCACCAACCATGTCTTACCCTTCAGGCTTCTATTCTTCTATTAAGGAGAATTAAGCAGACATTCAACCTGAAGTTGCGTGCACCAGTTCACAAATATGCACTACAATAACTCACAATTGAAGCCCTGTGATGAATATTGAGAAATTCACACAAATAATTATTTGGGCTTGAAATAAATGATTCAACGCTAGAACATAAATGCTTCTTTGTGGATTTCTGTGCAGTAAACCATTTGAAAACATAATAACATTTTACAGTGTGTTAGAATCTCTGTAGGACCAACAAATAAGGATTGCTCTATAATATCCCAATGACACGAAAAAACAATAACATAATGCATTTGAGTTTATATGATGTCACATTTCCATAACTGTCCCGAAGTTCTTGCTCAAGGACATACTCATAAAAGTGTATTGATGACGTCACATTTTGTACAAAAGGTGTCCAAGATACAATGTTACAACCATCTTTATGTTGACAACGTGACGCCTCCTGTCCAAAATAAAAAATAATAATCAATGATAATATATATTGTTTTTTGTAATTTCAATATAGAGACGGGGAGAGATTGGTTTGTGCAATAAGGACATTGTTCAACCGGGGTAACGGTGATAATAAAAGTATTACCCGTTTGTAGAACGATGGAAAACGCCGGTCTCTTCCTCGCTTTCAGGTTCACAAGGGTGAAATAAAGCTCACAGTCTAGATCAGAATTTGGATTTATATAGCGTGACATATTTAGAATCATGTGAGTTTCCTCGGGTATTCATACACCTCAACATATTGTGCAACATCAAAAAAGAGACAAACATCAAATGATGCTGTCAGAAAGTATCTATAGGAGAATAAAAATACTAGGGACCTAACTGCAAGATATTCTATTTAAAGCGTCTCCATAAAGAGCAGAAATTGTTGATAATAACACAAAAGCCTGCGATAGAAATTAGAGTGTGAATAGTTGGATACCAATGTCTGTTTATTTCAATTACTAAGTCTTTGTATTTGATCTTCAAAAATGAGGAAATTTCCCAATTTGAAAAAAGTTTGTCATATTCATCTCAGTGTTCCGAGACTCTGTGAGGCTAAGAAACATCCCGTTCAAAATCTTTACACCCACCCTGATTTTGAAACTGAAGAACTGTATAGTATATTACGTTTAATTGAAATGCGAAGTTATGTTTCTTATTCACTTACTTAGAAAGACAATCTACATTTACAACAAATACATACAGTCATCTTTCAAATAAAATTTGTATTTACTAGTGGGTTGTAACTGCCTTTAAAATCGAAATTACTTTCTTTTGGAGCTAAACGTTATAAAATATCTTAATTGATATGCGTAGTTTCTGAAGAATAAGTGCTCATTTTGCTGGCTCATATTAAATAATGTTGATATCTTTCTCCAACAACAGACTTACATAGTTCAGTACAGTCGAATATTTATTGAATAATGTTGAAATCTTTCCCAAACAATAGGCCAAAATAGTTCAGGGCAAGTCAATATTTATTGAATAGTGTTATATTTCCCAAGCAATAGACATACATAGTTCAGGAAAAACTAGTATTTATTGAATAATTGATATTTTTCCCCAATCAATAGCCCACTTAGTTCAGGGCAAGCGAGTATTTATTGAAAAATGTGATATGTTTCCCAGACAATAGGTCTACATGGATAATGACACCCTGAGAGTCCTGGTAATGTTAAGGCTCAGTGAGTCGTATTCATAAAATGGCACAAGCCTAGAAGTGTTACTATTGCCATGACTATAGTTCTTAGTCGCAATCTTCCCTTTGCAATGTGCTACCAGGAAACAAGTCATGGGAGTACACATAGAAATTGCCTCATTAAATGCACTTTTATACATGTTTTAACACGCTTGAGTTCAAGAATGACTGAAAATACAATGTTCTCCAATCATTAATAAACTACACTCCTGTTGACATCATGACGTCATTCAGCAAACACGAAAAAATTATCTTCCATTCATTTGACTTCTTTTGCTGTGGTCTAGATTTTATCGAGATCATTATAAGGAGCAGATTCAAAGAAACCGTAGCTGTGAGAGTCATTAACAGGCGTACTCTAATTCAATAGAAAGCTCGCCATAGAATACCTTCAATGATTGAGAATCCTACAAAGTAAAAACAAGTGATTTCTTTGCAGAAACCAGACTGCCATTTATCAGAAGTTTCTAAAAGCAAGCATATTTTCTTTGATAGAAGTAGCTTTACATTTGCGGTGGCATTGTTTTAAATTACACATTCCTTTTGTACTACTCAAGTATCTTTTGATATTTACGCAACTGTAGCAAACATTAAGGAGAACATTCACTATCAAAATGAGCCACGCGCTTCAGTGAACAAAAGTCTACACGAAAACGTCACAATTGTCCTGTCTTTTGATTGGTGCAATAAAGCATTGTGCTGAAACAAATGCTTGAGATTCTCCGTTGGTGTTTGTTTTATTGCACCTTTATGTTTTCTGCCACTATGCCACTATGTCTGCAAAAAAAAACAACAAAGGCAGTGGTATAAATAAACAAATAGATGTAGTCGATTGCTAGGGTTCTTTTATATGGTTAAGTATGGTGTGATTCTCACCACGTGACGAAACATAAGGTCATGTCGTGAAACACATCCTGTGTACCAAGAGACAAATTCTGTTGGTCAGGAACAAATCTGTGAATCATGTGATATATTTTATGAATCACGTGAACAATTCTGCATTATTTGACATATCCTGCCATGTTACAAATTCTGTTTTCCATGTTGGAATAAGACAAATGCTGCAGTCAAAAGTGACAAATCATGTTGGTCAGCAAGAAATCTATGAGACATTTGACACATCCAGTCACAAAACCCTTGGATTTTGAGACAGATCCTCTCAATTATTGGCATCTCTTAAATGTTTTGAGTCAAATACTCAATATCAAGTGATAAATCCTCTTGTTGTGTAAAAAAAATCCTGAGTCATGTGATGTATCTTTTGTGATATATCATGTGAAAAATCCTATAGAACGTGTGATAGATCATGTGGTTCATGTAACGTGTCACATATGACATGTAGCATGTTATGTAGGGCATGTGTTATATCATGTGACAAATCCTATAGAACGTGTGATTGATCATGTGGTTCATGTAACGTGTCACATATGACATGTAGCATATTATGTAGGGCATGTGTTATATCATGTGGGCCTTGTGAAATATCGAGTGGGCAATATGACAAATGCTAAATAATAAACCCAATGGTCATGAGGCATCGTGTTTGCCATGTGATAAAATCTATTGGATTTGTGAGAAACCGTTATATAGGCCACGTGACAAATTTTTCAGATTATTTGATGACAAATTGGAGGATTTTTGTTTAAATCAAACATAAAATTAATATATTTTAAATAATGTGAAATTTCAGTGAAAGGATTCGGGGAACAGATTCGATTTAAGGCAAGTGATATCCAGATGTTCTTTATATATATAAAGCTAATGCAAACACTAAAATAAGTGATGCATTTTCCATATTAACCGTTAACCTAAGGACATAAGTCGAAATTTTCAGTGCTATTTTGATAAAAAAGACAAAGACAAATAAAAGCAACTATAAGAGAATTATTCTTGGCCTTAGGAGGTTTATCTTTCGAAATAAATTGAGTATCTCTTACAAACTGAATACATTTATGTGAGCAGTCAAATAATGATGCTGGTGTTACCGTTATAATGTAGCGGCAAGGACATAATGTTGGTGCAGTGAGACAACCATGGGAATAAGTCCTTGTGTCTCATATAAAATAGCGGAAGGCCAACAATGGACCAAGGCATTGAGATGTGTGTCGATTTCTGTCTCACGTTAGCTTAAGGTCCATAGTGACAGTTATTATATTTCTAAAATTCTTCGTAATTATAATAAGAACGCTGTAACCCACTTTGAGGCATATGTTCAAACATTTCATTGTTGAATATATTTATCGGCCCATGTATATCATTTATACCAAAAGGACACAATTGCTAGATATGTCCGTGCACGCTATTTATAAGAAAAAAAGACAAAATTATGATTTTCTTTCATATTATTTTTATTTTTACTTAACGGCTGAAAAGTAGATAAAATGAAGGAAAAGAAACAAATCTCCTTTTCGAAAAATCAAACCTAACCACTAAACAGTCAGTAATTTATTTATATAGTATAAGCAGACAATGATTCATTGGTGACTAAATGCTTCAAGGGTGCTCATTAACATGCCCCGTAACCTATACACTGCCCCGTGCTTATCTAACCTAAAAACTACCCCGTGCCTCTCCTCTCTAATTTAACCATTACCCCTCATTTCTCAAACCCAATCACTTCCCCGTGCTTCTGTAATCCAATTACTGTCCCGTGTTTCCCGAAAATCTAACAGATAGGAGCCAATCAACGCATGATTATTTTTGGTTAGCTCTGGAATATCCCAGACCCAGCCAAATAATCCAATAATCTGAAATAACTTTGTACACATTCAATGGCTGAATAAAATTGATATTGAATAATTACGTATATTTTCCATCATCTACAACTTCTTTATTTGGAAACTGACTGTAGCTTCAAGCAAAAGAGCAAAAATATTGCATTGCCTCATGAAATAAACAACTGTTTTTCTCGAACACAGAATAAGTAATGATATTACTACTATATAGATTATTCGTTTTTACAAACAATGTGGTTCCTTTCAGATTTCTATTCCTCTATTGACAATTGTGTGCTCAAATAGTACACAAGTAAAGTATGACGTCTCCTGAAAAGTAGAAGTCGGTTTAAGCTAAATTGTTCAATGCACAAGTATATATCCCATTTGTGCAAAAATTCTGTACGGTATTTTGGCGAAAAAATACTACTTTACCCTGCTTGCCGACCGCTGTAAAATAGGCAATTAGTGATAGCTTTATCAGAATCTAACATCACGAAACAACAACAATGATGACGTGCCTTTCGTTTTGTGCGATGTCACATCCGCTTAATTGTGCCGAGATTCTACTATAAGAATTTTATGTTAGCCAGTTAGGCAGTTTATGTTTGCTAATCAGATGTGGCTTGTAGCTATCCAAGAGGTACATACCCATAAAAGTGTATTGGTGACGTAATATTTTTGTGCAGAGTGAACTCTAGTACAATCCTATATCACCATATTTACATTTACTTCTTCAAAAACAAAAAAACAGTGTTGATCTCAATAAAAAGACGAGAAAAATTAAGTTATCACTCGAAAACGGGGGAGGCAGAGACATTGGCTGAATGCAGATACATTGGTTGAATGTAGAAATGTTGGTTAAATGCAGAGATATTGTTTGAATTTTTAGGCAAACTCAGGATAAACTCAACTGAGATTGAGAAAATGGTGTGAACAGATACATTCCAATGAATGTCTATTGTTATAGTGTTCCATTTACGAAAATGTTATGCCGGTTATTTGTAGATAAAAATATAAAAACGGGTCTTTCCAAATCATTTCCTTAGATATTTGATTAATTGATATCCCTTTGCTCATAAATTCAACCTACAATAGACACAGCTCAATATTATTTGTAAATCTATTAACTATAAATATGTCAGTGAGTAAAACTTCCTGAATTCTAGGAAATTCTGTCGGATTAATCCAAAAATATATGAAGCTAACATATCCGGTTGAGAAATGTTTCATCGTCAGCGATTTTGGGAATTTCGAAGCTGTCTAAAAGTTATATGATGTTGAAAAAATCAGAATTAAGTAAATAAGTTACTTGGTTAGTTGCTTAGAATGATAAAAATTATTCTGATAATTTATTATATTTGTTTTAACCAGTGTTGCAGAGATGGTAATGACTGTGAGATACTTGCATGATAACATTAAAAGACTGATAAGATATGACAAAAGAATGCAAGATATTGCATCGAAAATAGCTAAGGGTAAGGAAAGATGAAATCAGAGCTCATGTGGTATTATCAAAGCACTAAGGGTCGTATTTATAAAACATTACTAGCTTTGTAGTGCTGCCAGTGCCGTTGCTTTTGCAACTACTAACAATGCCCCTTCGCTACTAGCACTTTTCTTGCGTCAGCTCAATATACAAAATGCTTTATCATTAAAATTCCATGCTTGTTAAATAAACAAGGCTTTTTTGTAAGAAACATGTGTTGTAATTGCTTGAAATTTTAATTGAAATTTTAAAGTGCAACTCGAAAATCTGAAGAAGTGCATTGGATTCAATACATTAAGACGTCATCATTTAGCATTATTTTGCTGTAGTCAATCATTTTGCTGTACTATATCACTATAATGATGGCTGTTCAATAAAACTGAAACTAAGAATAATGAATTAACAGGCATGTTCTTATTCAATAAAACTCATGTTTAAGAATATCTTCATCTATTTCAGGGTACTATGGAGTAAAAATAAGTGGTTTCTTTGCCAGACAACCACGTGTTTGAAGCTTCTAACCATTTCTTTGATAAAAGTATGTTTTCATTTGCCGTAACAATGACTTAAAATGTTCACATGTTTTGCACCACTCAAGTTTCTTTTGATATTAACGCATGCATAACAACCATTTCGGAGAGCAGTCACAATCAAAATGAACCAGGAACATACTCAAAAACTTCACAATTGTCCTGTTTGTTGACTGGTACAGTAAAGCATTGTACTTGAGATAATGGCATGGAAAACTTCGCTCTGCTTTAATGAACAATGTGTTGTGCCAATATCTCTGAAATACATAGCAGGCTGTTGCATGAAAGAAAAGGAACAAGAAAATCGATTGTTGAAATTTTGTCTTTTATGTTTTTAAATAATAAATTTCTCACCACACACGAAGGGTCACAAAACGTATGATCATGTGCAAATCCCGTCGGTATTTGGATCATGAGACACACTTTGGACCTACTTTGGACATACTTTGGACATACTTTGGAAATGCTTTGGACATACTTTGGAATATTTTGGACATACTTTGGACATACTTTGTGCATACTTTGGACCATGAGACAAATACTGTGGATCATGTGATATATATACTCTTGATCATGACTTTGAGTAATGAGACAAATGTTGTGGTTCATAACACAATACTGTAGACAATAAGGTATAGCCTTTGAGTCATCGGAAAATGATGTAGGCTGTTTTTTAAATCGTGTTGCTCAAGAAAGAAATCCATGGATCACTTGGCAAACCCTATTAAAATCGGAGGGTTATAGTCGCTGTTAATATTTAAAATGAAGCCCTCTAGGTTACGTGATAAACCTCTGTTTGGTGTGACAAATCTTATTGGCCATGTGGTATAATAAATTGGCCATGTGAGTCACAAGGCGTTGCCATAAACGGATGTTCATTTCTTTTCCCACTTCCAAGGAAATTTGATCAAAATTTCATGAAAACAGTGACTTCTTATTCTCGAAAACTTCCAAGGAATTGTGAAGGAATTCCAAGGAAGCAACTGACTGATATCTTATTTTTTCAACTTTGTCTGCTACCGTTTCGAATCCTTGTTAACATTTTCAATCTTTAAAAGAAAAACAGAGAATCACAAAAATAAATCATACAATTTCTTTCTTGTCTTTAAAATAGCATGTCGTTCATTGCACAAGTCTGGCAAATACGTGATTTATGTGTGTAAGTATTGCTTTGATGTAAGGTGCACTTACAGGCTAACATTTGAAGAAAAAACGGATCTTCGAGCGATAACAAGTTCTTGATGAAAAAACGTCCATGTTGTTTAAATGAATACGAGAGTTTATATTCACACTGTGGACATTTTCATTATGTCAATGTAAAACGTATTGTAGAGATGATTTTCGAAATATTGATTACATGTCTATTGTGAACAGGAACCTTATATAGTATAATCTTCTTTCAAATTTTGCATAAATACGCTAGTATTTGTGTCTAACAATCCTTTTACCTAGACATAGCTTTTTACCTAGACATAGCTTTTTAAGTCATTGAAATTTATTTATAGAGCATTGTTGAAGTCTGTTCTTGCGAAATTTTTCAAATGAATCGATTCAAAGTACACATATTTGCTGCAAAAAATAACGATTTCATATTTAGGTCAAAATAAAAGAATTCGATGTAAACACCAGAAATTTCTTAGGAAGAACCAATGACTTCTTTGCAGATATTTCGACAGAAATTCCAGTGAAATTCGATGGAAATTCCCAGGAATTTTTTAGAAAGAACTAATGACTTTCATAGACATTTCCTTGTACACAATTATTATAATAGCAATATAGTAAAATGAATTTTACATTTTACATATTGTTGTAATTCCTAGTGAAAAACGTTATTGCGTAACCTGGAATTGTCAATGTTTCGAGTTTATTTTAACAAGTTTAAGACAAAAACCCACTGCCAGAGCAACTTCTAGATTATTCAACATAAGATTTCCCTTCAAACACTTGAATATTTTGTTCATTTTTATATTTATATATTTGTAGTTTTTATTCAGTGTCCATACATGCACAAAAATTGACACAGTACAGCATCTCTTGCACTGTATTTCCTCAGCAATTAACAACACTAGTACAAATCTTAAGAATATTAAAATAAAAACAAACCCCCTCCCTGTCAACGAATCGAACCCCGGCGTTGAAGGTAAGGTCGCCGAACCACTAGATCAACAGGAATTAATGATTTAGACCCCTTTAAAGAGCAAGAGCAGCACCTTGCACCTTGATAATTCTCATTGATATCAATCACCTCTACACAACAAATACCAATTGACTATAAACAACATAATGTAAAACGTCAGGGTATAGATAAGGGGATGGGACTCATTTTAAGTACTATGTCATGATGTATCAACACAGTCCAGTGAAGCTACTGCCGCATTTTGCATATTGCTGTTGTACTGACTGAAAAAAAAACGTGAAGATGTAAGTTGGAATTTTCAGTATTGCGAGCTTTCGAGCAAATCTAATGCCAAAATAGCGTGGTATATCTTTTCTACTAAGCGATACACTTGGTAATGGTTCGACATTGCTTTTTTATTTTAATTAATTTTAACGCCAAATGCGTTTCATAATTCAGTCAAGGAGAAAACTTTTATACACTTCGAAACGTTTTACAATACTATGACATAAGCCATATTTTAACGCCAAATGCGTTTCATTATTCAGCCAGAGAGAAAACTTTTGTACACTTGGAAACGTTTTTCAATGCTTTGACATAAGCCAATTTTTAACGCCAAATGCGTTTCATAATTAAGCCAGATAAAAAACTTTTATACACTTGGAAACGTTTTTCATTGCTTTGACATAAGTCGATTTATAACCCAAATGGGTTTCATAATTCAGCCAGAGATAAAGCTATTAAACACTTGGGAACGTTTTACATTGTTTTGACATGGACCAAATTTTAACGCCATGTGCTTTTCATAATTCAGCCAGAGAGAAAACTTTGATTCACTTGGAAACGTTTTACATTGCTTTCACATAAGCCAAATTTTAACGCCAAATGCGTTTCATAATTTAGCCAGAGAGAAAACTTTTTTGGATGTGTTACCCCAAAATGAATTCCAGATAAAAAAGAGAAAAATCGCTTTCCAATACGAACTGCGTAACATTAGAAAAGTAAAAATTTTGAAATGATCGTCTAGAAAATGTGCAAAATTGGATCTTCTTGAAATTTCGGGAATTAGAACCATATCTGAAAAATTGGGATAACATTGGGATCATACCCTAAAAATCTAGATTCCGAGGAGTGAATTAAGTTTTTCCCAGAATCACACTCTTTACATTTAACTGCGGAGACACCGCTTAACTTCAAAAATGGCTAAGAATAATTCCAGAATACTATCACAGGCCTCCATTCGCTCGTTCGGGGCCCGGTAAGAAAAAAATGCCAAGACTAGAGGCCCATTAATAGAGATATTTTATTACCCGATCTCGGATGAGCGCATGCGTGAACATGTTTTAACTAACTGGCAGAAGCGAATGCTAGAATAGTACAGCATTTGAATGATTAAAATTTAGTGTACGGAAAAACCTAACTATAGCGAGTGTTTTTGGAAAATGGACAATTCTATAACTCTTGAACGAAGTAGAAAAACTGCTTGATCTCCTTGATATAAGAAGCTCGAATACAAAGTGTTGGTTGGATAATCATCAATGTTAAGGTCCAGAAATAAAAAAAACTGAATAAGAGCAAATATAATTGCAAATTTTACACACATTTGCATTTTTAGCATAAAGTAACGGACACACAATGGAGAGAACATGAAGACTGTTTAGATTTCTTGCGATGTTACTTATGTAAATTGAAAATTGGCGTTAGCAACGGGTGACGGACGTCACAACCAAACTTTATAAGCAAAGACTTCCTCAACATCCAATCAAGCTAGTGCAACTCTAAACAAGATAAAATGAAAGGAAAGAACTACGTGTCCGGGAATCAAACCCCGGCTGCGGTGGTGAGAGCTCCGAATCCTAACCACCAGACCAACAGAAAAAACTGCTTTGCATAGTTCATTCATACATATAAAGAGATATTGATTGATTGGTTATCTGGCTGCTTTAAAACGCTTAAAAGCCAATCGAGATACTCTTTAATCTTCCAGATATTAACCAAATCAAAGCACTGGATAATCTGGGTTGGGTCGGTGATTACCAAGATTGCGCCGAATAATACACCCAATGAACATTCCAGCATCAGTTCAACATAGATTTAGGATTGCCGCACAGATCACACACAATATTATCTTGTTGTTCTTCAGTAGTGATTGTTCCTAACCATTGATCTGAGTCTTACCAACGTCTTTAACACAAAGTTAAATAGATCGTGGACAAGCAGCCTTTGAATGTAGACGTTTTTTTTTACTTCCATAAGCATCCAAAGTCCATCGTCGAGATGACATCCGTTATGATACCTTTACAGCGTTGATCCAAAGTCACAATGTTTACTGGGAATTATGGGGATCAAAGGGTTCCTTTTGAAAGTGGGAAGTCTGTCTTTTTTCTGTGGCTCCCATGCGTTTCCCGCCCCGAATATTGTAACTGGTCAGTCAAGCGTGCTCTCTTGTTTAATATAAATTCCTGGACCACGTGCATCTCTGGGCCAGTTTTCTTTGAAATGTGTTAAAGGAGGAGCTGTTTTGGGATTTTAAGGCACGCATAGTCGGTAAATATAGAATTTTGTTTTATATTACCTCGTGTTACTGGTTAAATTATCCCGTGTAATTATTGGAGTTATGTCGTGTAATTATTGAATGATTTCATGTACGAGTTTCGGGCCGTAAGTTTACCTTTGTGAGTTTGGTTAGTGAATTGGTGTCAAATTTAAAAGCGTTTATTCCCAAGCGTATTTGTTTTGTTACTGCATTGTACTTATAAATTGTTGCTTGTTTTACAGACAACCGCGTTTTCAATAAACGGGTGTTTTCCACTTTCGGCCTTTTATTCTGTCACATAGTTGTCGACTGGCCATGCCGTGTGTGATGGAATAAACCCGATGTGCGGCTAACCTCTTTCATGGGGCCGGCCAGATGTCGCCAAGCAGTTTCGCCGTGCCTATCACGATGCGCGCTCGCTACGATTACGACCCCGGACAGTTTCGCCGCGCCTGTCACGATGCGTGCTCGCTACGACCACGACCCCGGAAAGTGTCGCCGCGCCTGTCACGATGAGCGCTCGCTACGATCATGACCCCGGGCAGTTTCACCGCGCCTGCACGATGCGCACGCTCTACGGCCACGATCCCGGACAGTTTCGCCGGGCCACGATGCGTGCTCACTACGGTCATGACCCTGAACAGTTTCACCGCGCCTGCCATGAGGTGCGCTCACTACGATCACGACCCCGTACAGCTTCCCCGCGCTGTCATTGCCTAGGACAGTTTATAAGACGCTGATTCTACTTGTAAAGCACACATCATGGCTTTCCATGGAATTCTTGTGAATTTGACATTACTTGAGGTAAATGTGGACATATTTTATCAGAATTTGGCAAACTGTGTTTTATTGGTTAATTTTTTTTTTTAATTTTCAAAATTTTAGATTTGGTATCGTGCCTTTAGATTTGATGAGATTTTTTGTGGTGAATGGAATCTGTCAATAAGCTGCGTAGTGTCTCGGCTTTAATTAAACAAGGTGGGATATTGATCGACAGGAGGACAGGGTGTCTGAAAACCATGGCTTTCTATGGAATTCTTGTGAATTGGACATGGTTATCGTTCCAAAGGCACTTGTATCTTAAACCGTTTATCTTCTGGGCTAAGATGTTTTGTTAAAATTTAGTTCTTTGACTGAAAAAGTATTTGTTTCTAAATATTCAGTTGTGTTCCATGGAATATCGTCACTTACACATACCCCCTAAAAGTTTTGCTCAGAGAGATTCTATCGGTGGTTCATTTCTTCGAGTTATGAGGGCGAACTGATACAATACTTACAACAACAATAATTATTGTTATTATTATAATGTGCGGCCAGTTTCTCATCAATCCTTCCCCCCCCCCCCCCACCATCACACCAGGGGTAAAAATGACGTTATTAGAAAACCTAACTGCCTGAGCGATTGAACCTCTCAAGTAACATCGTGTTGAAACTAGAGTGTATGGTGCACCGTGGTGTCAGTGACCTTATGGGTCACATGTTCGTGAATTCACATCGCAATAAAAATAAAATAGAGTGTATGGTGCACCATGGTGTCAGTGACCTTGTGGGTCACATGTTCGTACTTTAAGTCGTATTGACACTAGAGTGTATGGTGCACCGTGGTGTCAGTGACCTTGTGGGTCACATGTTCGTACTTTAAGTCGTATTGAAACTAGAGTGTATGGTGCACCGTGGCGCCACTGACCTGGTTGGTCACATGTTCGTACTTTAAGTCGTATTTCAACTAGAGTGTATGGTGCACCGTGGTGCAAGTGACGTTGTGGGCCACACGTTCCTTCTTTAAGTCGTAGTGAAACTATAGTGTATGGTGCACCTTGGTGTCAGTGACCTTATGGGTCACATGTTCGTGCATTCACATCGCATTAAAATAGAGTGTATGGAGCACCGTGGTGTCAGTGACCTGGTGGGTCACATGTTCCTACTTTAAGTCGTATTGAAACTAGAGTGTATGGTGCACCGTGGTGCCAGTGACCTTGTGGGTCACATGTTCCTACTTTAAGTCGTATTTAAACTAGAGTGTATGGTGCACCTTGGTGTCAGTGACCTTATGGTTCACATGTTCGTGCCGTCACATCGTATTAGAACTAGAGTGTATGGTGCACCGTGGTGCCAGTGACCTGGTGGGTCACATGTTCGCACTTTAAGTCGTATTTAAACTAGAGTGTATGGTGCACCGTGGTGTCAGTGATCTTGTGGGTCACATGTTCGTACTTTAAGTCGTATTGAAACTAGAGTGTATGGGGCACCGTGTTGCCAGTCACATTGTGGGTCACATCTTCGTAACATAAGTCGTATTAAAACTAGAGTGTATGGTGCACCCTGGTGTCAGTGACCTTGTGGGCCACATGTTCGTGCATTCACATCGTGCTATCGTGTGGCTCTAGTTGTTGTTTAATAAAAAGTCTCTCCGTTTAGCGTCCCCAGTGTCGAGTGTTAGCACAGCGATCTCGATGAATTGGTTAAAACTGCTTGGTCATAGTTTGGTCGGCCCCCTACGTTGCAATTTAACTTTCAAATAAAACCGTACTCAGTTCAGAAACGTAAGCTTATTGCGACTTTATGTAAGTTATTAGGTAGGTACACTATTTTGCCTTTACAAGTCGCTCATTATAGTCTATCATTAACGATGTCGGTCTCGGGTCAAGATGGTAAGTGCCCCCTTGTGGAAGGGACTAATCGGTTTCCCTGACACAAGTGGTTTTACTGAGGATGTAAAGCCTAAACGAGTCCGTCAGCTCACTGAAAAGTGTAAATCTTACAAAGTTGAGCAGTTTAAGAGTTTTGCTCGGAAGTTTCTCAAACGCGCCAGAGCGTTTGAATCGGCTGTATCGTCCGAGGAAGATGTGGATCGGCTGAAATCTTTTAAAGCACAGTTTTGTGCCGAATTAGACGAATTTTCCGACGAGTATAACAAACTCATGGAACTAATCGATTTTGACATCAAGGATTCCGACAAGGAGTTTCTTTCGTCTATCGAACAACAAGGCAATACCTTGTACAATCTCGTGAATTCGAAAATTTCGAATCTTAGCCAATCGTTTAGAGTCGGTAGTCAAGCCGGTTCATCTCGTCGTGTCGTTGCACATCCAAACAGTTTATCACGTGGTTCAGCGCGCGGATCCGTCCTCCGAGCTGACTTACGGGCTGATTCCGATCGTGGATCAGAGCCCGTCAAAGGTTCTCATGTTGGGGCTGAAGTGGTCAAAATTGTGGTCAGTGGCGCAGACCGACTTCAGTCGCTAGGAGAATCCATTGTTGGTATGCAGCAAGTCTCTAGTGAGGAGAAATGTACCCAGTTTCCCGTTCAGCAAAGTGGGGTCCATGTTAAGAATGCTCAACAGGATATTATTGGTCCTCTGTGTTCCCAGTTATCTCTGTCACGTTTACCTCCTCCAGAACCTTCTATGTTTAGCGGTGAGGTACTTTTGTATAGAGGCTGGAAGAGGTCGTTTGAGGTTTTAGTGCCTAGTAGAGGTATTCCTGAGGAAGAGCGACTCCACTATTTGAAGCGTTACTTAGACGGCCACGCCAAGTCGTGCGTGGAGTGTTTCTTGTCTTTGGGTACTTCCGAAGCCTTTTTTGCTGCATACAAACACTTGGATTAGCGTTTTGGAAACGCATTTGTGGTCAGTGAGGCTTATCGTGATAAGCTTCAGGACTGGCCTAAGATCCAAAATCGTGATGGCCAAGGCTCGTAAATTTGTAGATTACTTACGTCAGCTAGGGGTAGCTAAAGAGTCTATGCCCAGTCTACGGTTTTTAGATGACCCTCGCGAGAATTGCAAGATGTTGTTGAAGCTTCCAGAATGGTTGATCCAACGATGGAAGCGCGTGGTCAGTAGATGGACTATCGACAAGGGGGATTTTCCACCTTTCTCCTCCTTTCTGCAGTAGAACGAGTCAGAAATCGCCAACGAGCCGTTCACAACTATAAATAGCGGCCACAAATCGGAGGACATTAAGTCGAAGTTACCTAATGGCAGTTCGCTTAAAGTAGACAAAAGGTCTACAACGCATACTGTGGAATCTAAGAAGGCCCCAGGGTGTTTATTTTGCAAGAAACCACATCGGTTGGTGAAATGCAAATCCTTTGTCTCTAAGCCCGATGCTGAAAAGAAGGACTTTGCGTTCAAACACAAGTTATGTTGGAGTCGCTTGTCACCTGGCCACGTTTCGAAGAAATGCAAGCGCAAAGCGAAATGCGAAGTATGTAACAAAGGGCACCCAACAGCACTTCACGACAGATGGCAGGCCTATTTCAATAGTAAGACAAGAAGCAACAGCACTGCTCTGCAACCTGAGGCCCCTTTCTTCCGCAAGGTGAAACCCAAGCCGTGGTCACCACCCATAGCGGTGCTACATAAACAGTGGCAGTTAGTTTGAGCTCAATGATAGTGCCTGTCTATGTCAGCCATCACAGTGCGCCGAACAACGAAAAACTCACTTATGCTCTCCAGGACACGCAAGCGGATACTTCGTTCATATTGGGCCGTACGTGTGCCAAACTGAATGTGTCAGGACCAGAGGTGAAACTTTCTCTCTCCACTATGTTGGCTGAAAATAAAATAGTGACATGTCAAAAGGTTAGCGTTTTAACGGTCAGAGGCTTCGACAGCGACTTACGTATTCCTCTTCCGCCGGTTTACACAAGGAACGTGATGCTTGCAGATCGCTCACACATACCCACCTCTGCTGTGGGCAGAAAGTGGCTACACTTGCGGCGAATAGAAAATATTTGCTTATGCCTGTGGCAGACGTGGAGATAGGCTTGTTGATAGGCTACAACTGCACCAGGGCTCTGGCTCCTACGGAGGTTATAGTTTCCGAGACGGGCGGCCCTTTTGCCCGACGCACTGATCTGATTGAGCACAGGAGCGCGGAAAACGATCCGATCGGGTTTAGCCACCGAGTTTTAGGAGTTGAAATGGAATCAAGGTCGGTTCAACTAGTACTCAAGACTAGCGCTAAAGACACTATATGCCCTCGTGATGTCGTTGCAGTATTAAAGGCGGATTTTAAGAACTCGTCTTCTGCAGAACAAGGAATGTCCCGTGATGATCTTGCTTTCCTTGAGACAATGCGCAGAAACATTCAACAAGACCCGGATGGTCATTACGCCATGCCTTTACCACTCCGCGACGGCTCGCCAGATCTGAGTAACAACCGTTCTCTTGCTGACAAGAGGTTGCATCGTTTGAAATCTAAATTGGATAGTAATACAGATTACAAATCCCAGTACACTGCCTTCATGGAAGACATGTTGTCGAAGGGATACGTGGAGCCTGTAGAGACTCCTAATAACGATCCCAAAGAGGTGTGGTACATCACACATCACGGGGTGTACAGCGAACAAAAGAAAAAGCTCAGAGTAGTGTTCGACTGCAGTGCCCGCTATATGGGTAAGTCCTTAAACGACCCCTTATTACCTGGTCCAAATCTAACAAACTCCTTGTTAGGCGTCCTATTGAGATTCAGGAAAGAGCCGGTTGCATTTAGTTGTGACATAACTAAAATGTTTTATCAATTTAGGATTCCGAAGGCTCAACGTGACTTTGTTCGATTTCTCTGGTCGGGATCCACAGGTGTATCGCATGTGTGTACACATATTTGGGGCATCCAGTAGCCCCTCGTGTAGTAACTTCGGGCTAAAACAGATCGCTACGGATTACTCTGAGGAGTTTGGAGAGGATGTGCGCTACTTCTTGCACAACCACTTCTACGTGGATGATGGGCTAATCTCCGTCAGTGACGACGACACTGCAATAAGTCTTGTCCAGCGCACTACACAGTTATGCTCTACGGGCAGACTCGAGCTTCATAAGTTTGTATCCAATTCGTCTGCGGTACTTGAGTCAGTCCCACAGGAGGTCAAGACGGTCGACAAACTAGATCTACGTTTTGAGGATATTCCAATCGAGCGAATGCTAGGCACTGAATGGTGCGTTCAGTCCGATATCTTCAAATTCAAAACATTTGTCAAACAGCGCATGCTGACTCGACGTGGTATTCTAGCAACGGTGGCTTAGATATACGACCCTGTAGGTTTTATTGTGCCATATACCCTTGTTGGTAAGCGAATTTTGCAACACGTTTGCATTGAAGGGTCTGACTGGGATGACGAGGTTTCGGAGCACACCACCTCTCAATTTCAGCGATGGCTAGCCGATCTGGGCAAGCTAGAAGATGTTTCAATTTCACGATGTGTCAAACCAGAGGGATTTGTAACGAAATATGTTGAGCTGCATCATTTCTGCGATGCGTCGTCCACTGGCTACGGATTCTGTAGTTATTTACGATTAGTGGACGAGGACGAAAACCCAAATGTGACTTTAGTTATAGCAAAATCACGCGTTGCTCCAATCAGGCCCATAACTATCCCCCGCTTGGAGCTGGCTACAGCAGTTTTGGCAGCCAAGGCAGCAATGTTCTTAGGGTCTGAGCTGCGGTACTCAGACGTAAAGCATTTTTTTCTATACGGATAGTAAAGTCTTATTGGGTTATATTCAGAACAAAGCTTCGCGTTTTCACGTCTGTGTTGCCAATCGCGTCGGACTTATTCACACTTACACTAGTGTAGACCAATGACACCATGTGCCCGGTACCTTGAACATAGCGGACTTGGCCTCCAGAGGTTGCTTCGTTGAAGAACTTCGAAAGTCAAGATGGTTTCCGGGACCAGAGTTTTTATGGCGAAGCTTGTTACCTGAGCCTAAGACTGAGATTGTTGTGGCGAAAGATGACCCTGAAGCCAAAAGGGCCATAGCGTTTTCTAACACGACTCGCGACGTGTTCGATGTTTCAAGATTTGACCACTTCTCATCCTGGACACGCTTGCAAAAAGGCGATTTCGTTGATACTTCAGTGGCGAAGTTCATTGTTGCGGTCAATTAAAGGAGTTACAGTACGAGTCGGCACCCAAAACCGTCCTGCGCTCTCACTGTACGAGTCTGTAAACACAGAAAATCTTAGACAGGCAGAGACTGAGGTCCTGAAGCTAGTACAGGATTATTCGTTTGCAGATGAGATGAGATCCTTGTCCAAGAAGGAACCAGTTAAGAGCAATAGTTCGCTTCGCAAACTAGACTGTTTGTGGACAATGGCATGATCCGCGTTGGTGGTCGATTGCGACTGTCTTCATTGCCAGAATCCAATGTACATCCTGTTGTCCTTCCCAAGTCAGCTCACGTTTCAGAGCTGATTATCAGCCACTACCATAGAAAGGTTCTTCACCAAGGAAGAGGCATCACCCTCAATGAAGTTAGATCCAATGGATTTTGGATTCTAGGAGGCTTCTCGGCAGTGTCAAAGTTTATCTACTGTTGCGTTATCTGCAGAAGATTAAGAGTATCCCCTCGAACTCAAGAAATGTCAAATTTGCCTTCTGACCGCACACAGTTCAGTCCTCCTTTCACCTTTTGTGGAGTGGATTACTGTGGTCCGTTCATTGTCAAAGAAAGACGAAAGGAAGTCAAGCGTTGGTGTTGTGTCTTTACCTGTCTCTCCTGCAGAGCTGTGCATTTAGAATTGGTTCATTCACTTACGACAAGCTCCTTTATCGACGCTCTAAGACGAGTCATAGCAGTAAGAGGCCCGATTTCATTGCTGAGATCAGACCGAGTGTCTACCTTCGTCGGTGTCCGACGTGAGCTGAAGGACGCCTTGAACGAAATAGAGGACAAAGATGTTCATGAGTTTCTGTTGGCTAATGGGTGTGAGTATTAGGAATATTCTAGATACCCTCCTCTATCAGCACGGGTCCCAGCTAGACGACGAGTCGTTGCGGACCTTCATTTGCGAAGTATCCGCAGTTATCAATTGTCGTCCGTTGACGCTCGAAAATATTTCTGACCCAGATCATTTAGAACCGTTGATGCCTAACCACATCCTCACTATGAAGTCGAAAGTTGTTGTCGCTCAACCAGGTTATTTTATACGTGACGACGTATACTCTGTAAAACGGTGGAGGCGTGTACAATACATGGTCGACCAGTTCTGGTCCAGGTGGCGCAAAGAATACATGCACCTTTTGCCAGGGCGTCCTAAATGGCACAAGACGCGTCACGATTTGAAGGTTGGCGACATCGTCGTAATTAAGGATGATCAAATCAATAGAAGTATGTGGAAATTGGGCAAAGTGGCCACTTGTACGAAGCGTGAAACTAATGCTAGCTAATGGGCGTTTAGACAAAAATGGTAAACGTTTGCGCCCGGTGGTTTTTCTTGTTAGGCCTATCCACAAACTTGTTTTATTGCTAGAAGTAACAGATTAGCGTTAGGGGTTAATTCCCGGCCGTGGGAGTCGCTGTTGTGTTTTATGGCTAGTATCGTTCTTATTATATAATGTGTTATGTGTAGACATTTTTATTGGCATTACAAAATTATGTTATAATTTTGGGGAGCCATGTTATGGTGATCAAAGGGTTCCTTTTGAAAGTGTGAAGTCTGTCTTTTTTCTGTGGTTCCCATACGTTTCCCGCTCCCAATATTGTAACTGGTCAGTCAAGCGCGCTCTCTTGTTTAATATAAATTCCTGGATCACGTGCATCTCTCGGCCAGTTTTCTTTGAAGTGTGTTAAAGGAGGAGCTGTTTTGGAATTTTAAGGCCGGTATAGTCGGTAAAGATAGAATTTTGTTTTATATTACCTCGTGTTACTGGTGAAATTATCCAGTGTAATTATTGGAGTTATGTCGTGTAATTATTGAATGATTTCATGTACGAGTTTTGGGCCGTAAGTTTACCTTTGTGAGTTTGGTTAGTGAATTGGTGTCAAATTTAAAAGCGTTTATTCCAAAGAGTATTTTTTTTGTTACTGCATTGCACTTATAAATTGTTGTTTGTTTTACAGACAACCGCGTTTTTAATAAACGGGTGTTTTCCACTTTCGGCCATTTATTCCGTCACACTGGGTGACATCAGTGTTTGCTGGGTTGCGTCACAATGATTACTGGGTAATAAATCTGCACTGACTTTGTATATTTGAAAGGCAAACACTACTCATATTCAATCCTTGCGGCGTATCTGCGTAAAAGATAAACAATTGAATAGCATTAAAAGATAAACAAGCAATGTTAACAGACAGAATTTTAGAAATCTAAAAAAATGCAAAGATGTGTACGCTACTGTTCCTTCTATTTTAGAATAATACAAATTTTTAACCATAGCTTTGTCTCTGTAAATTTCAGAATGGTTTCTATGTAATAACATGAGTAGTGAGTACTGATATTGCTAATACGGTAACTAGAAATCAGTGAGTGGTGCTTACCATGGGGCAGCTCCACAATTCCTCAGAAAAATGGTAAAAACTGGAATCACACAACTCGTCACAAGTATTTATAACGCCAAGCACTGCAGTATGACGTAGTCAGATGGTCTTATAGAGAATCTGTTATAAGTAATCAACATTTCAGAGGAGGCGTAATTGAACTAACATATAATAATACAGGAAAGTAAGAACATTTCCTCTGTCATTTTATTGATTAAAGACATTTGCAAATGTTCGCTTTGAGTTATTTCACAAAATCGCATTGGAGCTGCATTGCAGAATCTAGATAACACTAAATTTACTTTACGCGTGTTACGTAAAGTGTAAGCAAAATAAAATAGCATCGGCTCAAACTCACCCTGGTATGTGACCTACACCTTCACAGGAACACAAATGATAATTAAATTCAACATTCTTTGCACTCATAAAACAATCCATTTATCAGACTCAAGCTGTACAAAATATTACATTGTGACATAACGACCTATCGTTTAAAATTTGTTTGAAATATATGACAAATAGGAACATATAACTTTTGAAAGACGAAGACCTTGTGAAAATCGCAATATTGTAATAAATTTCCCAAATGTAAAAATACAATAAAATGATAGATTTGCTTTTCGGTTACTTGTTACCTACTTTTTCATGTTCTACGCACTGAAAAGGCTTTATTTATTTATTCCTATATGACGCTTATTCAAGAGCAAAACAGGATTGTTTCCAATGTTTAAATCCGCAACAGCGGAAGCGAAATCTTGACAAATTTTAAAGGAAGTTCAAAACCGCATACTGCCTGTCGGGGAATCGAACCCCGGCCGCGTCGGTGAGAGCTCCGAATCCTAATCACTAGACCAAAAGGGACAACTGCTAAGTAGGATATATTCGTACATATAAACAGATATTGATTGATTGGTTAACTGGCTGCTTTGAGCCGCTTAAAACCCAACCACCGTTTGGATTCTCTTTAGTCTTGTAGATATTAACCAATCAAAGCGCTTTTTAATTTGAGTTGGATCTGTGACTACCGAGATTGAACCGAATAATATACCCAATAAACATTCCAGCATAAATTCAACGTAGATTTAGGATTGCTACACCGAACAGACCAAACTCTAATATTTACTTGTTGATTTTTAGTAGTGATTGGCCCTAATCATTGATCAGAGTGTCACCAACGTCTTTGACACAAAGTTGAATAGATCATGGACAAGCAGCCTTGTTTCAGATCTTAATTTTGGTCTCATCTGTAAGATAGCTTTCTGCAACGCCTAAAAATGCCTTTGATGCACAGTTGAATAGACATTGGAAAATAAAAGTTGGACAGACGTTGAACAAATGTGGATGTATAAAAGTCGTCCTGATCATCAAAAATTAACCTTTACGCAACGTTGATCAGACGTCGGATAATCGACGTCTATTCAACGTCGGAATGTTGACTTTGTTTTTGACTTCCATAAACATCCATAACCCGGCGTTGAGACAACATCCGGTGCGATGTCTATGCAACCTTGATCCAAAGTCACACTGTTTACTGGATGACATCACGATGCTTACTAGGTAATACAAATTTATTGAGTTTGCATATTGGTTAGCTAAGCGCTACTAACATCCAATCGTTACGGCGCACCTGCGCAAAAGATAAACAATTGAATAGCATTAAAACATAAACAAGTAATGCTGACAGATAACGTTTTAGAATTCTGAAAAATGTGCAAAGATGTGTACGCTACTGTTCGTTGTTCTATTTTATACTAACAGATTTTTAACCATAACTTTGTCGGTGTACAGTGAAGAATGGTTTCTATAGTGAGTGCTGATATTGCTAATACGGTAACTACAAATCAGTGAGTGGTGCTTACCATGGGGCAGCTCCACAATTCCTCAGAAAAATGGTAAAAACTGGAATCACACAACTCGTCACAAGTATTTATAACGCCAAGCACTGCAGTATGACGTAGTCAGATGGTCTTGTAGAGAATCTGTTATAAGTAATCAACATTTCAGAGGAGGCGTAATTGAACTAACATATAATAATACAGGAAAGTAAGAACATTTCCTCTGTCATTTTATTGATTAAAGACATTTGCAAATGTTCGCTTTGAGTTATTTCACAAAATCGCATTGGAGCTGCATTGCAGAATCTAGATAACACTAAATTTACTTTACGCGTGTTACGTAAAGTGTAAGCAAAATAAAATAGCATCGGCTCAAACTCACCCTGGTATGTGACCTACACCTTCACAGGAACACAAATGATAATTAAATTCAACATTCTTTGCACTCATAAAACAATCCATTTATCAGACTCAAGCTGTACAAAATATTACATTCTGACATAACGACCTATCGTTTAAAATTTGTTTGAAATATATGACAAATAGGAACATATAACTTTTGAAAGACGAAGACCTTGTGAAAATCGCAATATTGTAATAAATTTCCCAAATGTAAAAATACAATAAAATGATAGATTTGCTTTTCGGTTACTTGTTACCTACTTTTTCATGTTCTACGCACTGAAAAGGCTTTATTTATTTATTCATATATGACGCTTATTCAAGAGCAAAACAGGATTGTTTCCAATGTTTAAATCCGCAACAGCGGAAGCGAAATCTTGACAAATTTTAAAGGAAGTTCAAAACCGCATACTGCCTGTCGGGGAATCGAACCCCGGCCGCGTCGGTGAGAGCGCCGAATCCTAATCACTAGACCAAAAGGGACAACTGCTAAGTAGGATATATTCGTACATATAAACAGATATTGATTGATTGGTTAACTGGCTGCTTTGAGCCGCTTAAAACCCAATCACCGTTTGGATTCTCTTTAGTCTTGTAGATATTAACCAATCAAAGCGCTTTTTAATTTGAGTTGGATCTGTGACTACCGAGATTGAACCGAATAATATACCCAATAAACATTCCAGCATAAATTCAACGTAGATTTAAGATTGCTACACCGAACAGACCAAACTCTAATATTTACTTGTTGATTTTTAGTAGTGATTGGTCCTAATCATTGATCAGAGTGTCACCAACGTCTTTGACACAAAGTTGAATAGATCATGGACAAGCAGCCTTGTTTCAGATCTTAATTTTGGTCTCATCTGTAAGATAGCTTTCTGCAACGCCTAAAAATGCCTTTGATGCACAGTTGAATAGACATCGGAAAATAAAAGTTGGACAGACGTTGAACAAATGTGGCTGTATAAAAGTCGTCCTGATCATCAAAAATTAACCTTTACGCAACGTTGATCAGACGTCGGATAATCGACGTCTATTCAACGTCGGAATGTTGACTTTGTTTTTGACTTCCATAAACATCCAAAACCCGGCGTTGGGACAACATCCGGTGCGATGTCTATGCAACCTTGATCCAAAGTCACACTGTTTACTGGATGACATCACGATGATTACTAGGTAATACAAATTTATTGAGTTTGCATATTGGTTAGCTAAGCGCTACTAACATCCAATCGTTACGGCGCACCTGCGCAAAAGATAAACAATTGAATAGCATTAAAACATAAACAAGTAATGCTGACAGATAACGTTTTAGAATTCTGAAAAATGTGCAAAGATGTGTACGCTACTGTTCGTTGTTCTATTTTATACTAACAGATTTTTAACCATAACTTTGTCGGTGTACAGTGAAGAATGGTTTCTATAGTGAGTGCTGATATTGCTAATACGGTAACTACAAATCAGTGAGTGGTGCTTACCATGGGGCAGCTCCACAATTCCTCAGAAAAATGGTAAAAACTGGAATCACACAACTCGTCACAAGTATTTATAACGCCAAGCACTGCAGTATGACGTAGTCAGATGGTCTTGTAGAGAATCTGTTATAAGTAATCAACATTTCAGAGGAGGCGTAATTGAACTAACATATAATAATACAGGAAAGTAGGAACATTTCCTCTGTCATTTTATTGATTAAAGACATTTGCAAATGTTCGCTTTGAGTTATTTCACAAAATCGCATTGGAGCTGCATTGCAGAATCTAGATAACACTAAATTTACTTTACGCGTGTTACGTAAAGTGTAAGCAAAATAAAATAGCATCGGCTCAAACTCACCCTGGTATGTGACCTACACCTTCACAGGAACACAAATGATAATTAAATTCAACATTCTTTGCACTCATAAAACAATCCATTTATCAGACTCAAGCTGTACAAAATATTACATTCTGACATAACGACCTATCGTTTAAAATTTGTTTGAAATATATGACAAATAGGAACATATAACTTTTGAAAGACGAAGACCTTGTGAAAATCGCAATATTGTAATAAATTTCCCAAATGTAAAAATACAATAAAATGATAGATTTGCTTTTCGGTTACTTGTTACCTACTTTTTCATGTTCTACGCACTGAAAAGGCTTTATTTATTTATTCCTATATGACGCTTATTCAAGAGCAAAACAGGATTGTTTCCAATGTTTAAATCCGCAACAGCGGAAGCGAAATCTTGACAAATTTTAAAGGAAGTTCAAAACCGCATACTGCCTGTCGGGGAATCGAACCCCGGCCGCGTCGGTGAGAGCGCCGAATCCTAATCACTAGACCAAAAGGGACAACTGCTAAGTAGGATATATTCGTACATATAAACAGATATTGATTGATTGGTTAACTGGCTGCTTTGAGCCGCTTAAAACCCAATCACCGTTTGGATTCTCTTTAGTCTTGTAGATATTAACCAATCAAAGCGCTTTTTAATTTGAGTTGGATCTGTGACTACCGAGATTGAACCGAATAATATACCCAATAAACATTCCAGCATAAATTCAACGTAGATTTAAGATTGCTACACCGAACAGACCAAACTCTAATATTTACTTGTTGATTTTTAGTAGTGATTGGTCCTAATCATTGATCAGAGTGTCACCAACGTCTTTGACACAAAGTTGAATAGATCATGGACAAGCAGCCTTGTTTCAGATCTTAATTTTGGTCTCATCTGTAAGATAGCTTTCTGCAAAGCCTAAAAATGCCTTTGATGCACAGTTGAATAGACATCGGAAAATAAAAGTTGGACAGACGTTGAACAAATGTGGTTGTATAAAAGTCGTCCTGATCATCAAAAATTAACCTTTACGCAACGTTGACCAGACTCGGATAATCGACGTCTATTCAACGTCGGAATGTTGACATTGTTTTTGACTTCCATAAACATCCAAAACCCGGCGTTGAGACAACATCCGGTGCGATGTCTATGCAACCTTGATCCAAAGTCACACTGTTTACTGGATGACATCACGATGATTACTAGGTAATACAAATTTATTGAGTTTGCATATTGGTTAGCTAAGCGCTACTAACATCCAATCGTTACGGCGCACCTGCGCAAAAGATAAACAATTGAATAGCATTAAAACATAAACAAGTAATGCTGACAGATAACGTTTTAGAATTCTGAAAAATGTGCAAAGATGTGTACGCTACTGTTCGTTGTTCTATTTTATACTAACAGATTTTTAACCATAACTTTGTCGGTGTACAGTGAAGAATGGTTTCTATAGTGAGTGCTGATATTGCTAATACGGTAACTACAAATCAGTGAGTGGTGCTTACCATGGGGCAGCTCCACAATTCCTCAGAAAAATGGTAAAAACTGGAATCACACAACTCGTCACAAGTATTTATAACGCCAAGCACTGCAGTATGACGTAGTCAGATGGTCTTGTAGAGAATCTGTTATAAGTAATCAACATTTCAGAGGAGGCGTAATTGAACTAACATATAATAATACAGGAAAGTAAGAACATTTCCTCTGTCATTTTATTGATTAAAGACATTTGCAAATGTTCGCTTTGAGTTATTTCACAAAATCGCATTGGAGCTGCATTGCAGAATCTAGATAACACTAAATTTACTTTACGCGTGTTACGTAAAGTGTAAGCAAAATAAAATAGCATCGGCTCAAACTCACCCTGGTATGTGACCTACACCTTCACAGGAACACAAATGATAATTAAATTCAACATTCTTTGCACTCATAAAACAATCCATTTATCAGACTCAAGCTGTACAAAATATTACATTCTGACATAACGACCTATCGTTTAAAATTTGTTTGAAATATATGACAAATAGGAACATATAACTTTTGAAAGACGAAGACCTTGTGAAAATCGCAATATTGTAATAAATTTCCCAAATGTAAAAATACAATAAAATGATAGATTTGCTTTTCGGTTACTTGTTACCTACTTTTTCATGTTCTACGCACTGAAAAGGCTTTATTTATTTATTCATATATGACGCTTATTCAAGAGCAAAACAGGATTGTTTCCAATGTTTAAATCCGCAACAGCGGAAGCGAAATCTTGACAAATTTTAAAGTAAGTTCAAAACCGCATACTGCCTGTCGGGGAATCGAACCCCGGCCGCGTCGGTGAGAGCGCCGAATCCTAATCACTAGACCAAAAGGGACAACTGCTAAGTAGGATATATTCGTACATATAAACAGATATTGATTGATTGGTTAACTGGCTGCTTTGAGCCGCTTAAAACCCAATCACCGTTTGGATTCTCTTTAGTCTTGTAGATATTAACCAATCAAAGCGCTTTTTAATTTGAGTTGGATCTGTGACTACCGAGATTGAACCGAATAATATACCCAATAAACATTCCAGCATAAATTCAACGTAGATTTAAGATTGCTACACCGAACACACCAAACTCTAATATTTACTTGTTGATTTTTAGTAGTGATTGGTCCTAATCATTGATCAGAGTGTCACCAACGTCTTTGACACAAAGTTGAATAGATCATGGACAAGCAGCCTTGTTTCAGATCTTAATTTTGGTCTCATCTGTAAGATAGCTTTCTGCAACGCCTAAAAATGCCTTTGATGCACAGTTGAATAGACATCGGAAAATAAAAGTTGGACAGACGTTGAACAAATGTGGTTGTATAAAAGTCGTCCTGATCATCAAAAATTAACCTTTACGCAACGTTGATCAGACTCGGATAATCGACGTCTATTCAACGTCGGAATGTTGACTTTGTTTTTGACTTCCATAAACATCCAAAACCCGGCGTTGAGACAACATCCGGTGCGATGTCTATGCAACCTTGATCCAAAGTCACACTGTTTACTGGATGACATCACGATGATTACTAGGTAATACAAATTTATTGAGTTTGCATATTGGTTAGCTAAGCGCTACTAACATCCAATCGTTACGGCGCACCTGCGCAAAAGATAAACAATTGAATAGCATTAAAACATTAACAAGTAATGCTGACAGATAACGTTTTAGAATTCTGAAAAATGTGCAAAGATGTGTACGCTACTGTTCGTTGTTCTATTTTATACTAACAGATTTTTAACCATAACTTTGTCGGTGTACAGTGAAGAATGGTTTCTATAGTGAGTGCTGATATTGCTAATACGGTAACTACAAATCAGTGAGTGGTGCTTACCATGGGGCAGCTCCACAATTCCTCAGAAAAATGGTAAAAACTGGAATCACACAACTCGTCACAAGTATTTATATAACCATGCACTGCCGTATGACGTAGGTAGATGGCCTTGTAGATAATCTGTTATAAGAAATCAACATTTCAGAGGAGGCGTAATTGAACTAAAAATATAATAATGCAGGAAAATGAGAAAATTTCCTCTGCCAATTTATATAATGAAGACATTTGCAAATGTTCACTTTGAGTTATTTTACAAAACCGTATCGGGGCTGCATTGCAGAATCTAGATAACACTAAATTTACATTACGCGTGTTGTGTAAAGTGCAAGCAAAATAAAATAGCATCGGCTCAAACTCACCCTGATATGTGACCCACGCCTTCACAGGAACACAAATGATAATTAAATTCAACATTCTTTGCACTCATAAAACAATCCATTTATCAGACTCAAATTGTACAAAATATTACATTCTGACATAACGACCTATCGTTTGATGTTTTGTTCGAAATATATGACAACTGGGAACATATAACTTTTAAAAAACGAAGACCTTGTGAAAATCGCAATATTGTAATAAATTTCCCAAATGTAAAAATACAATAAAGTGAAAGATTTGCTTTTCGGTTACTTGTTACCTACTTTTTCATGTTCTACGCACTGAAAAGGCTTTATTTATTTATTTATTCATATATGACGCTTATTCAAGAGCAAAACAGGATTGTTTCCAATGTTGAAATCCGCAACAGCGGAAGTGAAATCTTGACAAATTTTAAAGGAAGTTCAAAAACGCATACTCCCTGTCGGGGAATCGAACCCCGACCGCGGCGGTGAGAGCGCCGAATCCTAACCACTAGACCAACAGGGACAACTGCTAAGTAGGATATATTCATACATATAAACAGATATTGATTGATTGGTTAACTGGCTGCTTTGAACCGTTTAAAACCCAATCACCGTTTGGATTCTCTTTAGTCTTGTAGATATTAACCAATCAAAGCGCTTTTTAATTTGGGCTGGATCTGTGACTACCGAGATTGAACCGAATAATATACCCAATAAACATTCCAGCATAAATTCAACGTAGATTTAAGATTGCTACACCGAACAGACCAAACTCTAATATTTACGTGTTGATTTTTAGTAGTGATTGGTCCTAATCATTGATAAGAGTGTCACCAACGTCTTTGACACAAAATTGAATAGATCATGGACAAGCAGCCTTGTTTCAGATCTTAATTTTGGTCTCATCTGTAAGATAGCTTTCTGCAACGCCTAAAAAATGCCTTTGATGCACAGTTGAATAGACATCGGAAAATAAAAGTTGGACAGACGTTGAACAAATGTGGTTGTATAAAAGTCGTCCTGACCATCAAAAATTAACCTTTACGCAACGTTGATCAGGCGTCGGATAATCGACGTCTATTCAACGTCGGAATGTTGACTTTGTTTTGACTTCCATAAACATCCAAAACCCGGCGTTGAGACAACATCCGGTGCGATGTCTATGCAACCTAGATCCAAAGTCACACTGTTTACTGGGTGACATCACGATGATTACTAGGTAATACAAATTTATTGAGTTTGCATATTGGTTAGCTAAGCGCTACTAACATCCAATCGTTACGGCGCACCTGCGCAAAAGATAAACAATTGAATAGCATTAAAACATAAACCAGCAATGCTGACAGATAACGTTTTAGAATTCTGAAAAATGTGCAAAGATGTGTACGCTACTGTTCGTTGTTCTATTTTACACTAACAGAATTTTAACCATAACTTTGTCGGTGTACAGTTAAGAATGGTTTTTATAGTGAGTACTGATATTGCTAATACGGTAACTACAAATCAGTGAGTGGTGCTTACCATGGGGCAGCTCCACAATTCCTCAGAAAAATGGTAAAAACTAGAATCACACGGCTCGTCACAAGTATTTATATAACCATGCACTGCAGTGTGACGTAGGTAGAGGCCTTGTACAGAATCTGTTATAAGAAATCAACATTTCAGAATAGGCGTAATTGAACTAAAAATATAATAATACAGGAAAATGAGAACATTTCCTCTGCCAATCTATTTCATGAAGACATTTGCAAATGTTCGTTTTGAGTTATTTTACAAAACCGTATTGGGGCTGCATTGTAGAATCTAGATAACACTAAATTTACATTACGCGTGTTGCGTAAAGTGCAAGCAAAATAAAATAGCATCGCCTCAAACTCACCTTGATATGTGACCCACGCCTTCACAGGAACACAAATGATAATTAAATTCAACATTCTTTGCACTCATAAAACAATCCATTTATCAGACTCAAATTGTACAAAATATTACATTCTGACATAACGACCTATCGTTTGATGTTTTGTTCGAAATATATGACAAATAGGAACATATAACTTTTGAAAAACGAAGACCTTGTGAAAATCGCAATATTGTAATAAATTTCCCAAATGTAAAAATACAATAAAGTGATAGATTTTCTTTTCGGTTACTTGTTACCTACTTTTTCATGTTCTACGCACTGAAAAGGCTTTATTTATTCATATATGACGCTTATTCAAGAGCAAAACAGGATTGTTTCCAATGTTGAAATCCGCAACAGCGGAAGCGAAATCTTGACAAATTTTAAAGGAAGTTCAAAAACGCATATTCCCTGTCGGGGAATCGAACCCCGACCGCGGCGGTGAGAGCGCCGAATCCTAACCACTAGACCAACAGGGACAACTGCTAAGTAGGATATATTCATACATATAAACAGATATTGATTGATTGGTTAACTGGCTGCTTTGAACCGTTTAAAACCCAATCACCGTTTGGATTCTCTTTAGTCTTGTAGATATTAACCAATCAAAGCGCTTTTTAATTTGGGTTGGATCTGTGACTACCGAGATTGAACCGAATAATATACCCAATAAACATTCCAGCATAAATTCAACGTAGATTTAAGATTGCTACACCGAACAGACCAAACTCTAATATTTACTTGTTGATTTTTAGTAGTGATTGGTCCTAATCATTGATAAGAGTGTCACCAACGTCTTTGACACAAAATTGAATAGATCATGGACAAGCAGCCTTGTTTCAAATCTTAATTTTGGTCTCATCTGTAAGATAGCTTTCTGCAACGCCTAAAAAATGCCTTTGATGAACAGTTGAATAGACATCGGAAAATAAAAGTTGGACAGACGTTGAACAAATGTGGTTGTATAAAAGTCGTCCTGACCATCAAAAATTAACCTTTACGCAATGTTGATCAGGCGTCGGATAATCGACGTCTATTCAACGTCGGAATGTTGACTTTGTTTTGACTTCCATAAACATCCCAAACCCGGCGTTGAGACAACATCCGGTGCGATGTCTATGCAACCTTGATCCAAAGTCACACTGTTTACTGGGTGACATCACGATGATTACTAGGTAATACAAATTTATTGAGTTTGCATATTGGTTAGCTAAGCGCTACTAACATCCAATCGTTACGGCGCAACTGCGCAAAAGATAAACAATTGAATAGCATTAAAACATAAACCAGCAATGCTGACAGATAGCGTTTTAGAATTCTGAAAAATGTGCAAAGATGTGTACGCTACTGTTCGTTGTTCTATTTTATACTAACAGATTTTCAACCATAACTTTGTCGGTGTACAGTTAAGAATGGTTTCTTTAGTGAGTACTGATATTGCTAATACGGTAACTACAAATCAGTGAGTGGTGCTTACCATGGGGCAGCTCCACAATTCCTCAGAAAAATGGTAAAAACTAGAATCACACGACTCGTCACAAGTATTTATATAACCATGCACTGCAGTGTGACGTAGGTAGAGGCCTTGTAGAGAATCTGTTATAAGAAATCAACATTTCAGAATAGGCGTAATTGAACTAAAAATATAATAATGCAGGAAAATGAGAACATTTCCTCTGCCAATTTATTTAATGAACACATTTCCAAATGTTCGTTTTGAGTTATTTTACAAAACCGTATTGGGGCTGCATTGTAGAATCTAGATAACACTAAATTTACATTACGCGTGTTGCGTAAAGTGCAAGCAAAATAAAATAGCATCGCCTCAAACTCACCCTGATATGTGACCCACGCCTTCACAGGAACACAAATGATAATTAAATTCAACATTCTTTGCACTCATAAAACAATCCATTTATCAGACTCAAATTGTACAAAATAATACATTCTGACATAACGACCTATCGTTTGATGTTTTGTTCGAAATATATGACAAATAGGAACATATAACTTTTGAAAAACGAAGACCTTGTGAAAATCGCAATATTGTAATAAATTTCCCAAATGTAAAAATACAATAAAGTGATAGATTTTCTTTTCGGTTACTTGTTACCTACTTTTTCATGTTCTACGCACTGAAAAGGCTTTATTTATTCATATATGGCGCTTATTCAAGAGCAAAACAGGATTGTTTCCAATGTTTAAATCCGCAACAGCGGAAGCGAAATCTTGACAAATTTTAAAGGAAGTTCAAAAACGCATACTCCCTGTCGGGGAATCGAACCCCGACCGCGGCGGTGAGAGCGCCGAATCCTAACCACTAGACCAACAGGGACAACTGCTAAGTAGGATATATTCATACATGTAAACAGATATTGATTGATTGGTTAACTGGCTGCTTTGAACCGTTTAAAACCCAATCACCGTTTGGATTCTCTTTAGTCTTGTAGATATTAACCAATCAAAGCGCTTTTTAATTTGGGTTGGATCTGTGACTACCGAGATTGAACCGAATAATATACCCAATAAACATTCCAGCATAAATTCAACGTAGATTTAAGATTGCTACACCGAACAGACCAAACTCTAATATTTACTTGTTGATTTTTAGTAGTGATTGGTCCTAATCATTGATAAGAGTGTCACCAACGTCTTTGACACAAAATTGAATAGATCATGGACAAGCAGCCTTGTTTCAGATCTTAATTTTGGTCTCATCTGTAAGATAGCTTTCTGCAACGCCTAAAAAATGCCTTTGATGCACAGTTGAATAGACATCGGAAAATAAAAGTTGGACAGACGTTGAACAAATGTGGTTGTATAAAAGTCGTCCTGACCATCAGAAATTAACCTTTACGCAATGTTGATCAGGCGTCGGATAATCGACGTCTATTCAACGTCGGAATGTTGACTTTGTTTTGACTTCCATAAACATCCCAAACCCGGCGTTGAGACAACATCCGGTGCGATGTCTATGCAACCTTGATCCAAAGTCACACTGTTTACTGGGTGACATCACGATGATTACTAGGTAATACAAATTTATTGAGTTTGCATATTGGTTAGCTAAGCGCTACTAACATCCAATCGTTACGGCGCACCTGCGCAAAAGATAAACAATTGAATAGCATTAAAACATAAACCAGCAATGCTGACAGATAACGTTTTAGAATTCTGAAAAATGTGCAAAGATGTGTACGCTACTGTTCGTTGTTCTATTTTATACTAACAGATTTTCAACCATAACTTTGTCGGTGTACAGTTAAGAATGGTTTCTTTAGTGAGTACTGATATTGCTAATACGGTAACTACAAATCAGTGAGTGGTGCTTACCATGGGGCAGCTCCACAATTCCTCAGAAAAATGGTAAAAACTAGAATCACACGACTCGTCACAAGTATTTATATAACCATGCACTGCAGTGTGACGTAGGTAGAGGCCTTGTAGAGAATCTGTTATAAGAAATCAACATTTCAGAATAGGCCTAATTGAACTAAAAATATAATAATGCAGAAAATGAGAACATTTCCTCTGCCAATTTATTTAATGAAGACATTTGCAAATGTTCGTTTTGAGTTATTTTACAAAACCGTATTGGGGCTGCATTGTAGAATCTAGATAACACTAAATTTACATTACGCGTGTTGCGTAAAGTGCAAGCAAAATAAAATAGCATCGCCTCAAACTCACCCTGATATGTGACCCACGCCTTCACAGGAACACAAATGATAATTAAATTCAACATTCTTTGCACTCATAAAACAATCCATTTATCAGACTCAAATTGTACAAAATATTACATTCTGACATAACGAACTATCGTTTGATGTTTTGTTCGAAATATATGACAAATAGGAACATATAACTTTTGAAAAACGAAGACCTTGTGAAAATCGCAATATTGTAATAAATTTCCCAAATGTAAAAATACAATAAAGTTATAGATTTGCTTTTCGGTTACTTGGTACCTACTTTTTCATGTTCTACGCACTGAAAAGGCTTTATTTATTCATATATGACGCTTATTCAAGAGCAAAACAGGATTGTTTCCAATGTTTAAATCCGCAACAGCGGAAGCGAAATCTTGACAAATTTTAAAGGAAGTTCAAAAACGCATACTACCTGTCGGGGAATCGAACCCCGGCCGCGGCGGTGAGAGCGCCGAATCCTAACCACTAGACCAACAGGGACAACTGCTAAGTAGGATATATTCATACATATAAACAGACACTGATTGATTGGTTAACTGGCTGCTTTGAACCGTTTAAAATCCAATCACCGTTTGGATTCTCTTTAGTCTTGTAGATATTAACCAATCAAAGCGCTTTTTAATTTGGGTTGGATCTGTGACTACCGAGAATGAACCGAATAATATACCCAATAAACATTCCAGCATAAATTCAACGTAGATTTAAGATTGCTACACCGAACAGACCAAACTCTAATATTTACTTGTTGATTTGTAGTAGTGATTGGTCCTAATCATTGATCAGAGTGTCACCAACGTCTTTGACACAAATTTGAATAGATCATGGACAAGCAGCCTTGTTTCAGATCTTAATTTTGATCTTAATTTTAATCCTAATCTTCCTCAAGCTTTCTGCAACACCTAAAAAATGCCTTTGATGCACAGTTGAATAGATGTCTGGACCGGAAGTGTTGTCTGGACCGGAAGTGTTGTCTGGACCGGAAGTGTTGTCTGGACCGGAAGTGTTGTCTGGAGCGGAAGTCATGATAAGCGTTAGGATAAGCGCGGCCATCCATGACGTGATAATGACGTCATGATGACGTCATACTGTCTGGAAGTGCTGTCATACTGTCTGGACCGGAAGTGTTGTCTGGACCGGAAGTGTTGTCTGAACCGGAAGTGACGTCATAGGCGTTGTCATGCTAACGAATTGAAACTTTGTAAACAAAAGTGAACTTTGTGAACAAACTGTGTAAACAAACTTTATAAACAAAATTTGTAAATAAACTTTATAAACAAAATTTGTAAACAAACTTTGTAAACAACATTTGTAAACAACATTTGTAAACAAACTTTGGTTATTAACATAATGGAAACTCATTGAAACTTTGTAGACAAACTTTGTAAACAAACTTTGTAAACAAACTTTGTAAACACTTTTTGTAAACAAACTTTGTAAACAAACTTTGTAAACAAAATTTGTAAACAAAATTTGTAACAAACTTTGGTTATTTGCATAATTAAAACTCATTGAAACTTTGTAAACACAATTTGTAAACAAACTGTATAAACAATCTTTGTAAACAAAATTTGTAAACAAACTTTGTAAACAAAATTTGTAAACAAACTTTGGTTATTTACATAATTGAAACTCATTGAAACTTTGTAAACAAACTTAGTAAACAAACTTTTTTTTTTTCATTTCCCACACTCACTCTCTCCACACACATACACACCACGACTGAGCATTTCATTTCATAAGCCGCATAGGTATTTCAACCTTCTGATGGCAACTTTTTCCCCCACACTCTCTCTCCACACACACACACACACACACACCACGACTGAGCGTTTCATTTTATAAGCCACATAGGTATTTAAACCTTCTAATGGTAACTTTTTCCCCCCACACTCTCATGCATACATACCAACACCATGATAAAATGTTTTGCTTATGTTGCTCTTTATACTCCATTATTTGTTTGTTTTTTTTTTTTTTTTTGTTTTTTTTTTTGTTTGAAATGCAGTGTTTACTTAGAGAAAAAATGGCGTCCTACAACCTGCAATCATCAGCAGCAGCATTTCGTCATCAGTGTAATCAGACTGCGTCATCTATAGCCAGCGTAATCAGACTGCGTAATCAGACTTCGTCATAAACAACGTAGACAGCGGTGTCTGGCTTTATTGTTTTTCTGAGGCAGCAGTGTCTAGCTGCTTGGAGTTGCAGTGTGACCCTAAGTGTTATACTTAACCGATTTGCATGAAACGTTCACTGTTTGATTCAGTTTTATATCTAGTTTTCACATAGTCATGGACTGGTTGCGTAGCTAGCTGTATGCATCATGAATTCACCTTAAAAATGACAAGTTAAAAGTGGAATAACTTTTGTTATGACTGACCGATTTACATGAAACTTTCACTGTTTAATTCAGTTTTATATCTAGTTTTAATATTAAGTGGTTATAGGCTATTTGCGCAGCTGGCTGTGTGCATATTTACCACCATTTTAATTTTGTGAAAAGTGAAATGACTTTTGTTATGATTGACGGATTTGCATGAAACTTTCACTGTTTGATTCAGTTTTATATCTAGTTTTAACATTAAGTGGTTATAGGCTATTTGCGCAGCTGGCTGTGTTGATATTTACCACAATTTTTAATTTTGTAAAAAGTAGGATAACTTCCGCTATAGTTGACGGATTTGCATGAAAATTTCACCGTTGGATTCAGGTTGATGTTTTAGTTTACAGTAGTTTGTGCATAGGTGGGTTATTGGAATGTTCAACATGTTCAACAACATGTTCAACATGTTCAACAACATGTTCAACAAGTTGAACATGTTCAACATGTTCAACAACATGTTCAACATGTTCAACAAGTTGAACATGTTCAACATGTTCAACAAGTTGAACATGTTCAACATGTTCAACTTGTTGAACATGTTGTTGAACATGTTCAACATGTTGTTGAACATGTTGAACATGTTGAACAACAGCTTGTTGAAGAATTGTTGTACAATTGCTAAACAACTTGTTGAACCATAGTTTGACGTAAAAATAATTCAAACACATGTTTGAATGGTGGGGCCATTCCAATAACCCACCTATGCACAAACTACTGTAAACTAAAACATCAACCTGAATCCAACGGTGAAATTTTCATGCAAATCCGTCAACTATAGCGGAAGTTATCCCACTTTTTACAAAATTAAAAATTGTGGTAAATATCAACACAGCCAGCTGCGCAAATAGCCTATAACCACTTAATGTTAAAACTAGATATAAAACTGAATCAAACAGTGAAAGTTTCATGCAAATCCGTCAATCATAACAAAAGTCATTCCACTTTTCACAAAATTAAAATGGTGGTAAATATGCACACAGCCAGCTGCGCAAATAGCCTATAACCACTTAATATTAAAACTAGATATAAAACTGAATTAAACAGTGAAAGTTTCATGTAAATCGGTCAATCATAACAAAAGTTATTCCACTTTTAACTTGTCATTTTTAAGGTGAATTCATGATGCATACAGCTAGCTACGCAACCAGTCCATGACTATGTGAAAACTAGATATAAAACTGAATCAAACAGTGAACGTTTCATGCAAATCGGTTAAGTATAACACTTAGGGTCACACTGCAACTCCAAGCAGCTAGACACTGCTGCCTCAGAAAAACAATAAAGCCAGACACCGCTGTCTACGTTGTTTATGACGAAGTCTAATTACGCAGTCTGATTACGCTGGCTATAGATGACGCAGTCTGATTACACTGATGACGAAATGCTGCTGCTGATGATTGCAGGTTGTAGGACGCCATTTTTTCTCTAAGTAAACACTGCATTTCAAACAAAAAAAAAAAAAAAACAAATAATGGAGTATAAAGAGCAACATAAGCAAAACATTTTATCATGGTGTTGGTATGTATGCATGAGAGTGTGGGGGGAAAAAGTTACCATTAGAAGGTTTAAATACCTATGTGGCTTATAAAATGAAACGCTCAGTCGTGGTGTGTGTGTGTGTGTGTGTGTGGAGAGAGAGTGTGGGGGAAAAAGTTGCCATCAGAAGGTTGAAATACCTATGCGGCTTATGAAATGAAATGCTCAGTCGTGGTGTGTGTGTGTGTGGAGAGACTGAGTGTGGGAAATGAAAAAAAAAAAGTTTGTTTACTAAGTTTGTTTACAAAGTTTCAATGAGTTTTAATTATGTAAATAACCAAAGTTTGTTTACCAATTTTGTTTACAAAGTTTGTTTACAAATTTTGTTTACAAAGTTTGTTTATACAGTTTGTTTACAAATTGTGTTTACAAAGTTTCAATGAGTTTTAATTATGCAAATAACCAAAGTTTGTTACAAATTTTGTTTATAAATTTTGTTTACAAAGTTTGTTTACAAAGTTTGTTTACAAAATGTGTTTACAAAGTTTGTTTACAAAGTTTGTCTACAAAGTTTCAATGAGTTTCAATTATGTAAATAACCAAAGTTTGTTTACAAATGTTGTTTACAAATGTTGTTTACAAAGTTTGTTTACAAAGTTTGTTTACAAATTTTGTATATAAAGTTTATTTACAAATTTTGTTTATAAAGTTTGTTTACACAGTTTGTTCACAAAGTTCACTTTTGTTTACAAAGTTTCAATTCGTTAGCATGACAACGCCTATGACGTCACTTCCGGTTCAGACAACACTTCCGGTCCAGACAACACTTCCGGTCCAGACAGTATGACAGCACTTCCAGACAGTATGACGTCATCATGACGTCATTATCACGTCATGGATGGCCGCGCTTATCCTAACGCTTATCATGACTTCCGCTCCAGACAACACTTCCGCTCCAGACAACACTTCCGGTACAGACAACACTTCCGGTCCAGACAACACTTCCGGTCCAGACATGATGACGTCACTTCCAGACAGTATGACGTCATCAAGTGGCGCAGAACTGTCCTTTTCACCCTACTGACGTTGAACAAATGTGGTTGTATAAAAGTCGTACTGACCATCAAAAATTAACCTTTACGCAACGTTGATCAGACGTCGGATAATCGACGTCTATTCAACGTCGGAATGTTTACTTTGTTTTGACTTCCATAAACATCCAAAACCCGGCGTTGAGACAACATCCGGTGCGATGTCTAGGCAACCTTGATCCAAAGTCACACTGTTTACTGGGTGACATCACGATGATTACTAGGTAATACAAATTTATTGAGTTTGCATATTAGTTAGCTAAGCGCTACTAACATCCAATCGTTACGGCGCACCTGCGCAAAAGATAAACAATTGAATAGCATTAAAACATAAACAAGCAATGCTGACAGATAACGTTTTAGAATTCTGAAAAATGTGCAATGATGTGTACGCTACTGTTCTTTGTTCTATTTTATACTAACAGATTTTTAACCATAACTTTGTCGGTGTACAGTTAAGAATGGTTTCTATAGTGAGTACTGATATTGCTAATACGGTAACTACAAATCAGTGAGTGGTGCTTACCATGGGGCAGCTCCACAATTCCTCAGAAAAATGGTAAAAACTAGAATCACACGACTCGTCACAAGTATTTTTATAACCATGCACTGCAGTGTGACGTAGGTAGAGGCCTTGTAGAGAATCTGTTATAAGAAATCAACATTTCAGAATAGGCGTAATTGAACTAAAAATATAATAATGCAGGAAAATGAGAACATTTCCTCTGCCAATTTATTTAATGAAGACATTTGCAAATGTTCGTTTTGAGTTATTTTACAAAACCGTATTGGGGCTGCATTGTAGAATCTAGATAACACTAAATTTACATTACGCGTGTTGCGTAAAGTGCAAGCAAAATAAAATAGCATCGCCTCAAACTCACCCTGATATGTGACCCACGCCTTCACAGGAACACAAATGATAATTAAATTCAACATTCTTTGCACTCATAAAACAATCCATTTATCAGACTCAAATTGTACAAAATATTACATTCTGACATAACGACCTATCGTTTGATGTTTTGTTCGAAATATATGACAAATAGGAACATATAACTTTTGAAAAACGAAGACCTTGTGAAAATCGCAATATTGTAATATATTTCCCAAACGTAAAATACAATAAAGTGATAGATTTTCTTTTCAGTTACTTGTTACCTACTTTTTCATGTTCTACGCACTGAAAAGGCTTTATTTATTCATATATGACGCTTATTCAAGAGCAAAACAGGATTGTTTCCAATGTTTAAATCCGCAACAGCGGAAGCGAAATCTTGACAAATTTTAAAGGAAGTTCAAAAACGCATACTCCCTGTCGGGGAATCGAACCCCGACCGCGGCGGTGAGAGCGCCGAATCCTAACCACTAGACCAACAGGGACAACTGCTAAGTAGGATATATTTATACATATAAACAGATATTGATTGATTGGTTAACTGGCTGCTTTGAACCGTTTAAAATCCAATCACCGTTTGGATTCTCTTTAGTCTTGTAGATATTAACCAATCAAAGCGCTTTTTAATTTGGGTTGGATCTGTGACTACCGAGATTGAACCGAATAATATACCCAATGAATATTCCAGCATAAATTCAACGTAGATTTAAGATTGCTACACCGAACAGACCAAACTCTAATATTTACTTGTTGATTTTTAGTAGTGATTGGTCCTAATCATTGATCAGAGTGTCACCAACGTCTTTGACACAAAGTTGAATAGATCATGGACAAGCAGCCTTGTTTCAGATCTTAATTTTGGTCTCATCTGTAAGATAGCTTTCTGCAACGCCTAAAAAATGCCTTTGATGCACAGTTAAATAGACATCGGAAAATAAAAGTTGGACAGACGTTGAACAAATGTGGTTGTATAAAAGTCGTCCTGACCATCAAAAATCAACCTTTACGCAACGTTGATCAGACGTCGGATAATCGACGTCTATTCAACGTCGGAATGTTGACTTTGTTTTGACTTCCATAAACATCCAAAACCCGGTGTTGAGACAACATCCGGTGCGATGTCTATGCAATCTTGATCCAAAGTCACACTGTTTACTGGGTGACATCACGATGATTACAAGGTAATACAAATTTATTGAGTTTGCATATTGGCTAGCTAAGCGCTACTAACATCCAATCGTTACGGCGCACCTGCGCAAAAGATAAACAATTGAATAGCATTAAAACATAAACAAGCAATGCTGACAGATAACGTTTTAGAATTCTGAAAAATGTGCAAAGATGTGTACGCTACTGTTCGTTGTTCTATTTTATACTAACAGATTTTCAACCATAACTTTGTCGGTGTACAGTGAAGAATGGTTTCTATAGTGAGTACTGATATTGCTAATACGGTAACTACAAATCAGTGAGTGGTTATTACCATGGGGCAGCTCCACAATTCCTCAGAAAAATGGTAAAAACTAGAATCACACAACTCGTCACAAGTATTTATATAACCATGCACTGCAGTATGACGTAGGTAGATGGCCTTGTAGAGAATCTGTTATAAGAAATCAACATTTCAGAGGAGGCGTAATTGAACTAAAAATATAATAATGCAGGAAAATGAAAACATTTCCTCTGCCAATTTATTTAATGAAGACATTTGCAAATGTTCGTTCTGAGTTATTTTACAAAACCGTATTGTGGCTGCATTGTAGAATCTAGATAACACTAAATTTACATTACGCGTGTTGCGTAAAGTGCAAGCAAAATAAAATTGCATCGCCTCAAACTCACCCTGATATGTTACTCACGCCTTCACAGAAACACATATGATAATAAATAATTAAATTCAACATTCTTTGCACTCATAAAACAATCCATTTATCAGACTCAAGCTGTACAAAATATTACATTCTGACATAACGACCTATCGTTTAAAATTTGTTCGAAATATATGACAAATAGGAACATATAACTTTAGAAAAACGAAGACCTTGTGAAAATCGCAATATTGTAATAAATTTCCCAAATGTAAAAATACAATAAAGTGATAGATTTGCTTTTCGGTTACTTGTTACCTACTTTTTCATGTTCTACGCACTGAAAAGGCTTTATTTATTTATTTATTCATATATGACGCTTATTCAAGAGCAAAAGAGGATTGTTTCCAATGCTTAAATCCGCAACAGCGGAAGCGAAATCTTGACAAATTTTAAAGGAAGTTCAAAAACTCATACTCCTTGTCTGGGAATCGAACCCCGGCCGCGGCGGTGAGAGCGCCGAATCCTAACCACTAGACCAACAGGGACAACTGCTAAGTAGGATATATTCATACATATAAACAGATATTGATTGATTGGTTAACTGGCTGCTTTGAACCGTTTAAAATCCAATCACCGTTTGGATTCTCTTTAGTCTTGTAGATATTAACCAATCAAAGTGCTTTTTAATTTGGGTTGGATCTGTGACTACCGAGATTGAACCGAATAATATACCCAATGAACATTCCAGCATAAATTCAACGTAGATTTAAGATTGCTACACCGAACAGACCAAACTCTAATATTTACTTGTTGATTTTTAGTAGTGATTGGTCCTAATCATTGATCAGAGTGTCACCAACGTCTTTGACACAAAGTTGAATAGATCATGGACAAGCAGCCTTGTTTCAGATCTTCATTTTGGTCTCATCTGTAAGATAGCTTTCTGCAACGCCTAAAAAATGCCTTTGATGCACAGTTGAATAGACATCGGAAAATAAAAGTTGGACAGACGTTGAACAAATGTGGTTGTATAAAAGTCGTACTGACCATCAAAAATTAACCTTTACGCAACGTTGATAAGACGTCGGATAATCGACGTCTATTCAACGTCGGAATGTTGACTTTGTTTTGACTTCCATAAACATCCAAAACCCGGTGTTGAGACAACATCCGGTGCGATGTCTATGCAACCTTGATCCAAAGTCACACTGTTTACTGGGTGACATCACGATGATTACTAGGTAATACAAATTTATTGAGTTTGCATATTAGTTAGCTAAGCGCTACTAACATCCAATCGTTACGGCGCACCTGCGCAAAAGATAAACAATTGAATAGCATTAAAACATAAACAAGCAATGCTGACAGATAACGTTTTAGAATTCTGAAAAATGTGCAAAGATGTGTACGCTACTGTTCGTTGTTCTATTTTATACTAACAGATTTTCAACCATAACTTTGTCGGTGTACAGTGAAGAATGGTTTCTACAGTGAGTACTGATATTGCTAATACGGTAACTACAAATCAGTGAGTGGTTATTACCATGGGGCAGCTCCACAATTCCTCAGAAAAATGGTAAAAACTAGAATCACACAACCCGTCACAAGTATTTATATAACCATGCACTGCAGTATGACGTAGGTAGATGGCCTTGTAGAGAATCTGTTATAAGAAATCAACATTTCAGAGGAGACGTAATTGAACTAAAAATATAATAATGCAGGAAAATGAAAACATTTCCTCTGCCAATTTATTTAATGAAGACATTTGCAAATGTTCGTTTTGAGTTATTTTACAAAACCGTATTGTGGCTGCATTGTAGAATCTAGATAACACTAAATTTACATTACGCGTGTTGCGTAAAGTGCAAGCAAAATAAAATTGCATCGCCTCAAACTCACCCTGATATGTTACCCACGCCTTCACAGAAACACATATGATAATAAATAATTAAATTCAACATTCTTTGCACTCATAAAACAATCCATTTATCAGACTCAAGCTGTACAAAATATTACATTCTGACATAACGACCTATCGTTTAAAATTTGTTCGAAATATATGACAAATAGGAACATATAACTTTTGAAAAACGAAGACCTTGTGAAAATCGCAATATTGTAATAAATTTCCCAAATGTAAAAATACAATAAAGTGATAGATTTGCTTTTCGGTTACTTGTTACCTACTTTTTCATGTTCTACGCACTGAAAAGGCTTTATTTATTTATCTATTCATATATGACGCTTATTCAAGAGCAAAACAGGATTGTTTCCAATGTTTAAATCCGCAACAGCGGAAGCGAAATCTTGACAAATTTTAAAGGAAGTTCAAAAACGCACACTCCCTGTCGGGGAATCGAATCCCGGCCGCGGCGGTGAGAGCGCCGAATCCTAACCACTAGACCAACAGGGACAACTGCTAAGTAGGATATATTCATACATATAAACAGATACTGATTGATTGGTTAACTGGCTGCTTTGAACCGTTTAAAATCCAATCACCGTTTGGATTCTCTTTAGTCTTGTAGATATTAACCAATCAAAGCGCTTTTTAATTTGGGTTGGATCTGTGACTACCGAGATTGAACCGAATAATATACCCAATGAACATTCCAGCATAAATTCAACGTAGATTTAAGATTGCTACACCGAACAGACCAAACTCTAATATTTACTTGTTGATTTTTAGTAGTGATTGGTCCTAATCATTGATCAGAGTGTCACCAACGTCTTTGACACAAAGTTGAATAGATCATGGACAAGCAGCCTTGTTTCAGATCTTAATTTTGGTCTCATCTGTAAGATAGCTTTCTGCAACGCCTAAAAAATGCCTTTGATGCACAGTTGAATAGACATCGGAAAATAAAAGTTGGACAGACGTTGAACAAATGTGGTTGTATAAAAGTCGTACTGACCATCAAAAATTAACCTTTACGCAACGTTGATAAGACGTCGGATAATCGACGTCTATTCAACGTCGGAATGTTGACTTTGTTTTGACTTCCATAAACATCCAAAACCCGGTGTTGAGACAACATCCGGTGCGATGTCTATGCAACCTTGATCCAAAGTCACACTGTTTACTGGGTGACATCACGATGATTACTAGGTAATACAAATTTATTGAGTTTGCATATTAGTTAGCTAAGCGCTACTAACATCCAATCGTTACGGCGCACCTGCGCAAAAGATAAACAATTGAATAGCATTAAAACATAAACAAGCAATGCTGACAGATAACGTTTTAGAATTCTGAAAAATGTGCAAAGATGTGTACGCTACTGTTCGTTGTTCTATTTTATACTAACAGATTTTCAACCATAACTTTGTCGGTGTACAGTGAAGAATGGTTTCTATAGTGAGTACTGATATTGCTAATACGGTAACTACAAATCAGTGAGTGGTTATTACCATGGGGCAGCTCCACAATTCCTCAGAAAAATGGTAAAAACTAGAATCACACAACCCGTCACAAGTATTTATATAACCATGCACTGCAGTATGACGTAGGTAGATGGCCTTGTAGAGAATCTGTTATAAGAAATCAACATTTCAGAGGAGACGTAATTGAACTAAAAATATAATAATGCAGGAAAATGAAAACATTTCCTCTGCCAATTTATTTAATGAAGACATTTGCAAATGTTCGTTTTGAGTTATTTTACAAAACCGTATTGTGGCTGCATTGTAGAATCTAGATAACACTAAATTTACATTACGCGTGTTGCGTAAAGTGCAAGCAAAATAAAATTGCATCGCCTCAAACTCACCCTGATATGTTACCCACGCCTTCACAGAAACACATATGATAATAAATAATTAAATTCAACATTCTTTGCACTCATAAAACAATCCATTTATCAGACTCAAGCTGTACAAAATATTACATTCTGACATAACGACCTATCGTTTAAAATTTGTTCGAAATATATGACAAATAGGAACATATAACTTTTGAAAAACGAAGACCTTGTGAAAATCGCAATATTGTAATAAATTTCCCAAATGTAAAAATACAATAAAGTGATAGATTTGCTTTTCGGTTACTTGTTACCTACTTTTTCATGTTCTACGCACTGAAAAGGCTTTATTTATTTATCTATTCATATATGACGCTTATTCAAGAGCAAAACAGGATTGTTTCCAATGTTTAAATCCGCAACAGCGGAAGCGAAATCTTCACAAATTTTAAAGGAAGTTCAAAAACGCACACTCCCTGTCGGGGAATCGAACCCCGGCCGCGGCGGTGAGAGCTCCGAATCCTAACCACTAGACCAACAGGGACAACTGCTAAGTAGGATATATTCATACATATAAACAGACACTGATTGATTGGTTAACTGGCTGCTTTGAACCGTTTAAAATCCAATCACCGTTTGGATTCTCTTTAGTCTTGTAGATATTAACCAATCAAAGCGCTTTTTAATTTGGGTTGGATCTGTGACTACCGAGAATGAACCGAATAATATACCCAATAAACATTTCAGCATAAATTCAACGTAGATTTAAGATTGCTACACCGAACAGACCAAACTCTAATATTTACTTGTTGATTTTTAGTAGTGATTGGTCCTAATCATTGATCAGAGTGTCACCAACGTCTTTGACACAAAGTTGAATAGATCATGGACAAGCAGCCTTGTTTCAGATCTTAATTTTGGTCTCATCTGTAAGATAGCTTTCTGCAACGCATAAAAAATGCCTTTGATGCACAGTTGAATAGACATCGGAAAATAAAAGTTGGACAGACGTTGAACAAATGTGGTTGTATAAAAGTCGTACTGACCATCAAAAATTAACCTTTACGCAACGTTGATAAGACGTCGGATAATCGACGTCTATTCAACGTCGGAATGTTGACTTTGTTTTGACTTCCATAAACATCCAAAACCCGGTGTTGAGACAACATCCGGTGCGATGTCTATGCAACCTTGATCCAAAGTCACACTGTTTACTGGGTGACATCACGATGATTACTAGGTAATACAAATTTATTGAGTTTGCATATTGGTTAGCTAAGCGCTACTAACATCCAATCGTTACGGCGCACCTGCGCAAAAGATAAACAATTGAATAGCATTAAAACATAAACAAGCAATGCTGACAGATAACGTTTTAGAATTCTGAAAAATGTGCAAAGATGTGTACGCTACTGTTCGTTGTTCTATTTTATACTAACAGATTTTCAACCATAACTTTGTCGGTGTACGGTGAAGAATGGTTTCTATAGTGAGTACTGATATTGCTAATACGGTAACTACAAATCAGTGAGTGGTTATTACCATGGGGCAGCTCCACAATTCCTCAGAAAAATGGTAAAAACTAGAATCACACAACCCGTCACAAGTATTTATATAACCATACACTGCAGTATGACGTAGGTAGATGGCCTTGTAGAGAATCTGTTATAAGAAATCAACATTTCAGAGGAGACGTAATTGAACTAAAAATATAATAATACAGGAAAATGAAAACATTTCCTCTGCCAATTTATTTAATGAAGACATTTGCAAATGTTCGTTTTGAGTTATTTTACAAAACCGTATTGTGGCTGCATTGTAGAATCTAGATAACACTAAATTTACATTACGCGTGTTGCGTAAAGTGCAAGCAAAATAAAATTGCATCGCCTCAAACTCACCCTGATATGTTACCCACGCCTTCACAGAAACACATATGATAATAAATAATTAAATTCAACATACTTTGCACTCATAAAACAATCCATTTATCAGACTCAAGCTGTACAAAATATTACATTCTGACATAGCGACCTATCGTTTAAAATTTGTTCGAAATATATGACAAATAGGAACATATAACTTTTGAAAAACGAAGACCTTGTGAAAATCGCAATATTGTAATAAATTTCCCAAATGTAAAAATACAATAAAGTGATAGATTTGCTTTTCGGTTACTTGTTACCTACTTTTTCATGTTCTACGCACTGAAAAGGCTTTATTTATTTATCTATTCATATATGACGCTTATTCAAGAGCAAAACAGGATTGTTTCCAATGTTTAAATCCGCAACAGCGGAAGCGAAATCTTGACAAATTTTAAAGGAAGTTCAAAAACGCACACTCCCTGTCGGGGAATCGAACCCCGGCCGCGGCGGTGAGAGCGCCGAATCCTAACCACTAGACCAACAGGGACAACTGCTAAGTAGGATATATTCATACATATAAACAGACACTGATTGATTGGTTAACTGGCTGCTTTGAACCGTTTAAAATCCAATCACCGTTTGGATTCTCTTTAGTCTTGTAGATATTAACCAATCAAAGCGCTTTTTAATTTGGGTTGGATCTGTGACTACCGAGAATGAACCGAATAATATACCCAATAAACATTTCAGCATAAATTCAACGTAGATTTAAGATTGCTACACCGAACAGACCAAACTCTAATATTTACTTGTTGATTTTTAGTAGTGATTGGTCCTAATCATTGATCAGAGTGTCACCAACGTCTTTGACACAAAGTTGAATAGATCATGGACAAGCAGCCTTGTTTCAGATCTTAATTTTGGTCTCATCTGTAAGATAGCTTTCTGCAACGCATAAAAAATGCCTTTGATGCACAGTTGAATAGACATCGGAAAATAAAAGTTGGACAGACGTTGAACAAATGTGGTTGTATAAAAGTCGTACTGACCATCAAAAATTAACCTTTACGCAACGTTGATAAGACGTCGGATAATCAACGTCTATTCAACGTCGGAATGTTGACTTTGTTTTGACTTCCATAAACATCCAAAACCCGGTGTTGAGACAACATCCGGTGCGATGTCTATGCAACCTTGATCCAAAGTCACACTGTTTACTGGGTGACATCGCGATGATTACTAGGTAATACAAATTTATTGAGTTTGCATATTGGTTAGCTAAGCGCTACTAACATCCAATCGTTACGGCGCACCTGCGCAAAAGATAAACAATTGAATAGCATTAAAACATAAACAAGCAATGCTGACAGATAACGTTTTAGAATTCTGAAAAATGTGCAAAGATGTGTACGCTACTGTTCGTTGTTCTATTTTAAACTAACAGATTTTCAACCATAACTTTGTCGGTGTACAGTGAAGAATGGTTTTTTATAGTGAGTACTGATATTGCTAATACGGTAACTACAAATCAGTGAGTGGTGCTTACCATGGGGCAGCTCCACAATTCCTCAGAAAAATGGTAAAAACTAGAATCACACAACTCGTCACAAGTATTTATATAACCATGCACTGCAGTATGACGTAGGTAGATGGCCTTGTAGAGAATCTGTTATAAGAAATCAAAATTTCAGAGCAGGCGTAATTGAACTAAAAATATAATAATGCAGGAAAATGAAAACATTTCCTCTGCCAATTTGTTTAATGAAGACATTTGCAAATGTTCGTTTTGAGTTATTTTACAAAACCGTATTGGGGCTGCATTGTAGAATCTAGATAACACTAAATTTACATTACGAGTGTTGCGTAAAGTGCAAGCAAAATAAAATTGCATCGCCTCAAACTCACCCTGATATGTGACCCACGCCTTCACAGGAACACAAATGATAATTAAATTCAACATTCTTTGCACTCATAAAACAATCCATTTATCAGACTCAAGCTGTACAAAATATTACATTCTGACATAACGACCTATCGTTTAATATTTGGTTCGAAATATATGACAAATAGGAACATATAACTTTTGAAAGACGAAGACCTCGTGAAAATCGCAATATTGTAATAAATTTCCCAAATGTAAAAATACAATAAAGTTATAGATTTGCTTTTCGGTTACTTGGTACCTACTTTTTCATGTTCTACGCACTGAAAAGGTTTTATTTATTTATTCATATATGACGCTTATTCAAGAGCAAAACAGGATTGTTTCCAATGTTTAAATCCGCAACAGCGGAAGCGAGATCTTGACAAACTTTAAAGGAAGTTCAAAAACGCATACTCCCTGTCGGGGAATCGAACCCCGGCCGCGGCGGTGAGAGCGCCGAATCCTAACCACTAGACCAACAGGGACAACTGCTAAGTAGGATATATTCATACATATAAACAGATACTGATTGATTGGTTAACTGGCTGCTTTGAACCGTTTAAAACCCAATCACCGTTTGGATTCTCTTTAATCTTGTAGATATTAACCAATCAAAGCGCTTTTTAATTTGGGTTCGATCTGTGACTACCGAGAATGAACCGAATAATATACCCAATAAACATTCCAGCATAAATTCAACGTAGATTTAAGATTGCTACACCGAACAGACCAAACTCTAATATTTACTTGTTGATTTTAGTAGTGATTGGTCCTAATCATTGATCAGAGTGTCACCAACGTCTTTGACACAAAGTTGAATAGATCATGGACAAGCAGCCTTGTTTCAGATCTTAATTTTGGTCTCATCTGTAAGATAGCTTTCTGCAACGCCTAAAAATGCCTTTGATGCACAGTTGAATAGACATCGGAAAATAAAAGTTGGACAGACGTTGAACAAATGTGGTTGTATAAAAGTCGTCCTGATCATCAAAAATTAACCTTTACGCAATGTTGATCAGACGTCGGATAATCGACGTCTATTCAACGTCGGAATGTTGACTTTGTTTTTGACTTCCATAAACATCCAAAACCCGGCGTTGAGACAATATCCGGTGCGATGTCTATGCAACCTTGATCCAAAGTCACACTGTTTACTGGGTGACATCACGATGATTACTAGGTAATACAAATTTATTGAGTTTGCATATTGGTTAGCTAAGCGCTACTAACATCCAATCGTTACGGCGCACCTGCGCAAAAGATAAACAATTGAATAGCATTAAAACATAAACAAGCAATGCTGACAGATAACGTTTTAGAATTCTGAAAAATGTGCAAAGGTGTGTACGCTACTGTTCGTTGTTCTATTTTATACTAAAAGATTTTTAACCATAACTTTGTCGGTGTACAGTGAAGAATGGTTTCTATAGTGAGTACTGATATTGCTAATACGGTAACTTCAAATCAGTGAGTGGTGCTTACCATGGGGCAGCTCCACAATTCCTCAGAAAAATGGTAAAAACTAGAATCACACAACTCGTCACAAGTATTTATATAACCATGCACTGCAGTATGACGTAGGTAGATGGCCTTGTAGAGAATCTGTTATAAGAAATCAACATTTCAGAGGAGGCGTAATTGAACTAAAAATATAATAATACAGGAAAATGAAAACATTTCCTCTGCCAATTTGTTTAATGAAGACATTTACAAATGTTCACTTTGAGTTATTTTACAAAACCGTATTGGGGCTGCATTGTAGAATCTAGATAACACTAAATTTACATAACACGTGTTGCGTAAAGTGCAAGCAAAATAAAATAGCATCGGCTCAAACTCACCCTGATATGTGACCCACGCCTTCACAGGAACACAAATGATAATTAAATTCAACATTCTTTGCACTCATAAAACAATCTATTTATCAGACTCAAGCTGTACAAAATATTACATTCTGACATAACGACCTATCGTTTAATATTTGGTTCGAAATATATGACAAATAGGAACATATAACTTTTGAAAGACGAAGACCTCGTGAAAATCGCAATATTGTAATAAATTTCCCAAATGTAAAAATACAATAAAGTTATAGATTTGCTTTTCGGTTACTTGGTACCTACTTTTTCATGTTCTACGCACTGAAAAGGCTTTATTTATTTATTCATATATGACGCTTATTCAAGAGCAAAACAGGATTGTTTCCAATGTTTAAATCCGCAACAGCGGAAGCGAGATCTTGACAAATTTTAAAGGAAGTTCAAAAACGCATACTCCCTGTCGGGGAATCGAACCCCGGCCGCGGCGGTGAGAGCGCCGAATCCTAACCACTAGACCAACAGGGACAACTGCTAAGTAGGATATATTCATACATATAAACAGATACTGATTGATTGGTTAACTGGCTGCTTTGAACCGTTTAAAATCCAATCACCGTTTGGATTCTCTTTAGTCTTGTAGATATTAACCAATCAAAGCGCTTTTTAATTTGGGTTGGATCTGTGACTACCGAGAATGAACCGAATAATATACCCAATAAACATTTCAGCATAAATTCAACGTAGATTTAAGATTGCTACACCGAACAGACCAAACTCTAATATTTACTTGTTGATTTTTAGTAGTGATTGGTCCTAATCATTGATCAGAGTGTCACCAACGTCTTTGACACAAAGTTGAATAGATCATGGACAAGCAGCCTTGTTTCAGATCTTAATTTTGGTCTCATCTGTAAGATAGCTTTCTGCAACGCCTAAAAAATGCCTTTGATGCACAGTTGAATAGACATCGGAAAATAAAAGTTGGACAGACGTTGAACAAATGTGGTTGTATAAAAGTCGTCCTGATCATCAAAAATTAACCTTTACGCAATGTTGATCAGACGTCGGATAATCGACGTCTATTCAACGTCGGAATGTTGACTTTGTTTTTGACTTCCATAAACATCGAAAACCCGGCGTTGAGACAATATCCGGTGCGATGTCTATGCAACCTTGATCCAAAGTCACACTGTTTACTGGGTGACATCACGATGATTACTAGGTAATACAAATTTATTGAGTTTGCATATTGGTTAGCTAAGCGCTACTAACATCCAATCGTTACGGCGCACCTGCGCAAAAGATAAACAATTGAATAGCATTAAAACATAAACAAGCAATGCTGACAGATAACGTTTTAGAATTCTGAAAAATGTGCAAAGGTGTGTACGCTACTGTTCGTTGTTCTATTTTATGCTAACAGATTTTTAACCATAACTTTGTCGGTGTACAGTGAAGAATGGTTTCTATAGTGAGTACTGATATTGCTAATACGGTAACTTCAAATCAGTGAGTGGTGCTTACCATGGGGCAGCTCCACAATTCCTCAGAAAAATGGTAAAAACTAGAATCACACAACTCGTCACAAGTATTTATATAACCATGCACTGCAGTATGACGTAGGTAGATGGCCTTGTAGAGAATCTGTTATAAGAAATCAACATTTCAGAGGAGGCGTAATTGAACTAAAAATATAATAATACAGGAAAATGAGAACATTTCCTCTGCCAATTTATTTAATGAAGACATTTACAAATGTTCACTTTGAGTTATTTTACAAAACCGTATTGGGGCTGCATTGTAGAATCTAGATAACACTAAATTTACATAACACGTGTTGCGTAAAGTGCAAGCAAAATAAAATAGCATCGGCTCAAACTCACCCTGATATGTGACCCACGCCTTCACAGGAACACAAATGATAATTAAATTCAACATTCTTTGCACTCATAAAACAATCTATTTATCAGACTCAAGCTGTACAAAATATTACATTCTGACATAACGACCTATCGTTTAATATTTGGTTCGAAATATATGACAAATAGGAACATATAACTTTTGAAAGACGAAGACCTCGTGAAAATCGCAATATTGTAATAAATTTCCCAAATGTAAAAATACAATAAAGTTATAGATTTGCTTTTCGGTTACTTGGTACCTACTTTTTCATGTTCTACGCACTGAAAAGGCTTTATTTATTTATTCATATATGACGCTTATTCAAGAGCAAAACAGGATTGTTTCCAATGTTTAAATCCGCAACAGCGGAAGCGAGATCTTGACAAATTTTAATGGAAGTTCAAAAACGCATACTCCCTGTCGGGGAATCGAACCCCGGCCGCGGCGGTGAGAGCGCCGAATCCTAACCACTAGACCAACAGGGACAACTGCTAAGTAGGATATATTCATACATATAAACAGATACTGATTGATTGGTTAACTGGCTGCCTTGAACCGTTTAAAACCCAATCACCGTTTGGATTCTCTTTAATCTTGTAGATATTAACCAATCAAAGCGCTTTTTAATTTGGGTTCGATCTGTGACTACCGAGAATGAACCGAATAATATACCCAATAAACATTCCAGCATAAATTCAACGTAGATTTAAGATTGCTACACCGAACAGACCAAACTCTAATATTTACTTGTTGATTTTAGTAGTGATTGGTCCTAATCATTGATCAGAGTGTCACCAACGTCTTTGACACAAAGTTGAATAGATCATGGACAAGCAGCCTTGTTTCAGATCTTAATTTTGGTCTCATCTGTAAGATAGCTTTCTGCAACGCCTAAAAATGCCTTTGATGCACAGTTGAATAGACATCGGAAAATAAAAGTTGGACAGACGTTGAACAAATGTGGTTGTATAAAAGTCGTCCTGATCATCAAAAATTAACCTTTACGCAATGTTGATCAGACGTCGGATAATCGACGTCTATTCAACGTCGGAATGTTGACTTTGTTTTTGACTTCCATAAACATCGAAAACCCGGCGTTGAGACAATTTTCGGTGCGATGTCTATGCAACCTTGATCCAAAGTCACACTGTTTACTGGGTGACATCACGATGATTACTAGGTAATACAAATTTATTGAGTTTGCATATTGGTTAGCTAAGCGCTACTAACATCCAATCGTTACGGCGCACCTGCGCAAAAGATAAACAATTGAATAGCATTAAAACATAAACAAGCAATGCTGACAGATAACGTTTTAGAATTCTGAAAAATGTGCAAAGGTGTGTACGCTACTGTTCGTTGTTCTATTTTATGCTAACAGATTTTTAACCATAACTTTGTCGGTGTACAGTGAAGAATGGTTTCTATAGTGAGTACTGATATTGCTAATACGGTAACTTCAAATCAGTGAGTGGTGCTTACCATGGGGCAGCTCCACAATTCCTCAGAAAAATGGTAAAAACTAGAATCACACAACTCGTCACAAGTATTTATATAACCATGCACTGCAGTATGACGTAGGTAGATGGCCTTGTAGAGAATCTGTTATAAGAAATCAACATTTCAGAGGAGGCGTAATTGAACTAGAAATATAATAATACAGGAAAATGAGAACATTTCCTCTGCCAATTTGTTTAATGAAGACATTTACAAATGTTCACTTTGAGTTATTTTACAAAACCGTATTGGGGCTGCATTGTAGAATCTAGATAACACTAAATTTACATAACACGTGTTGCGTAAAGTGCAAGCAAAATAAAATAGCATCGGCTCAAACTCACCCTGATATGTGACCCACGCCTTCACAGGAACACAAATGATAATTAAATTCAACATTCTTTGCACTCATAAAACAATCTATTTATCAGACTCAAGCTGTACAAAATATTACATTCTGACATAACGACCTATCGTTTAATATTTGGTTCGAAATATATGACAAATAGGAACATATAACTTTTGAAAGACGAAGACCTCGTGAAAATCGCAATATTGTAATAAATTTCCCAAATGTAAAAATACAATAAAGTTATAGATTTGCTTTTCGGTTACTTGGTACCTACTTTTTCATGTTCTACGCACTGAAAAGGCTTTATTTATTTATTCATATATGACGCTTATTCAAGAGCAAAACAGGATTGTTTCCAATGTTTAAATCCGCAACAGCGGAAGTGAAATCTTGACAAATTTTAAAGGAAGTTCAAAATCGCATACTCCCTGTCGGGGAATCGAACCCCGGCCGCGGCGGTGAGAGCGCCGAATCCTAACCACTAGACCAACAGGGACAACTGCTAAGTAGGATATATTCACACATATAAACAGATACTGATTGATTGGTTAACTGGCTGCCTTGAACCGTTTAAAACCCAATCACCGTTTGGATTCTCTTTAATCTTGTAGATATTAACCAATCAAAGCGCTTTTTAATTTTGGTTCGATCTGTGACTACCGAGAATGAACCGAATAATATACCCAATAAACATTCCAGCATAAATTCAACGTAGATTTAAGATTGCTACACCGAACAGACCAAACTCTAATATTCACTTTTTGATTTTAGTAGTGATTGGTCCTAATCATTGATCAGAGTGTCACCAACGTCTTTGACACAAAGTTGAATAGATCATGGACAAGCAGCCTTGTTTCAGATCTTAATTTTGGTCTCATCTGTAAGATAGCTTTCTGCAACGCCTAAAAATGCCTTTGATGCACAGTTGAATAGACATCGGAAAATAAAAGTTGGACAGACGTTGAACAAATGTGGTTGTATAAAAGTCGTCCTGATCATCAAAAATTGACCTTTACGCAATGTTGATCAGACGTCGGATAATCGACGTCTATTCAACGTCGGAATGTTGACTTTGTTTTTGACTTCCATAAACATCGAAAACCCGGCGTTGAGACAATATCCGGTGCGATGTCTATGCAACCTTGATCCAAAGTCACACTGTTTACTGGGTGACATCACGATGATTACTAGGTAATACAAATTTATTGAGTTTGCATATTGGTTAGCTAAGCGCTACTAACATCCAATCGTTACGGCGCACCTGCGCAAAAGATAAACAATTGAATAGCATTAAAACATAAACAAGCAATGCTGACAGATAACGTTTTAGAATTCTGAAAAATGTGCAAAGGTGTGTACGCTACTGTTCGTTGTTCTATTTTATACTAAAAGATTTTTAACCATAACTTTGTCGGTGTACAGTGAAGAATGGTTTCTATAGTGAGTACTGATATTGCTAATACGGTAACTTCAAATCAGTGAGTGGTGCTTACCATGGGGCAGCTCCACAATTCCTCAGAAAAATGGTAAAAACTAGAATCACACAACTCGTCACAAGTATTTATATAACCATGCACTGCAGTATGACGTAGGTAGATGGCCTTGTAGAGAATCTGTTATAAGAAATCAACATTTCAGAGGAGGCGTAATTGAACTAAAAATATAATAATACAGGAAAATGAGAACATTTCCTCTGCCAATTTGTTTAATGAAGACATTTACAAATGTTCACTTTGAGTTATTTTACAAAACCGTATTGGGGCTGCATTGTAGGATCTAGATAACACTAAATTTACATAACACGTGTTGCGTAAAGTGCAAGCAAAATAAAATAGCATCGGCTCAAACTCACCCTGATATGTTACCCACGCCTTCACAGGAACACAAATGATAATTAAATTCAACATTCTTTGCACTCATAAAACAATCTATTTATCAGACTCAAGCTGTACAAAATATTACATTCTGACATAACGACCTATCGTTTAATATTTGGTTCGAAATATATGACAAATAGGAACATATAACTTTTGAAAGACGAAGACCTCGTGAAAATCGCAATATTGTAATAAATTTCCCAAAGGTAAAAATACAATAAAGTTATAGATTTGCTTTTCGGTTACTTGGTACCTACTTTTTCATGTTCTACGCACTGAAAAGGCTTTATTTATTTATTCATATATGACGCTTATTCAAGAGCAAAACAGGATTGTTTCCAATGTTTAAATCCGCAACAGCGGAAGCGAGATCTTGACAAATTTTAAAGGAAGTTCAAAAACGCATACTCCCTGTCGGGGAATCGAACCCCGGCCGCGGCGGTGAGAGCGCCGAATCCTAACCACTAGACCAACAGGGACAACTGCTAAGTAGGATATATTCATACATATAAACAGATACTGATTGATTGGTTAACTGGCTGCCTTGAACCGTTTAAAACCCAATCACCGTTTGGATTCTCATTAATCTTGTAGATATTAACCAATCAAAGCGCTTTTTAATTTGGGTTCGATCTGTGACTACCGAGAATGAACCGAATAATATACCCAATAAACATTCCAGCATAAATTCAACGTAGATTTAAGATTGCTACACCGAACAGACCAAACTCTAATATTTACTTGTTGATTTTAGTAGTGATTGGTCCTAATCATTGATCAGAGTGTCACCAACGTCTTTGACACAAAGTTGAATAGATCATGGACAAGCAGCCTTGTTTCAGATCTTAATTTTGGTCTCATCTGTAAGATAGCTTTCTGCAACGCCTTAAAATGCCTTTGATGCACAGTTGAATAGACATCGGAAAATAAAAGTTGGACAGACGTTGAACAAATGTGGTTGTATAAAAGTCGTCCTGATCATCAAAAATTGACCTTTACGCAATGTTGATCAGACGTCGGATAATCGACGTCTATTCAACGTCGGAATGTTGACTTTGTTTTTGACTTCCATAAACATCGAAAACCCGGCGTTGAGACAATATCCGGTGCGATGTCTATGCAACCTTGATCCAAAGTCACACTGTTTACTGGGTGACATCACGATGATTACTAGGTAATACAAATTTATTGAGTTTGCATATTGGTTAGCTAAGCGCTACTAACATCCAATCGTTACGGCGCACCTGCGCAAAAGATAAACAATTGAATAGCATTAAAACATAAACAAGCAATGCTGACAGATAACGTTTTAGAATTCTGAAAAATGTGCAAAGGTGTGTACGCTACTGTTCGTTGTTCTATTTTATACTAACAGATTTTTAACCATAACTTTGTCGGTGTACAGTGAAGAATGGTTTCTTTAGTGAGTACTGATATTGCTAATACGGTAACTTCAAATCAGTGAGTGGTGCTTACCATGGGGCAGCTCCACAATTCCTCAGAAAAATGGTAAAAACTAGAATCACACAACTCGTCACAAGTATTTATAACGACAAGCACTGCAGTATGACGTAGTCAGATGGTCTTGTAGAGAATCTGTTATAAGTAATCAACATTTCAGAGGAGGCGTAATTGAACTAACATATAATAATACAGGAAAGTAGGAACATTTCCTCTGTCATTTTATTGATTAAAGACATTTGCAAATGTTCGCTTTGAGTTATTTCACAAAATCGCATTGGAGCTGCAGTATGACGTAGGTAGATGGCCTTGTAGAGAATCTGTTATAAGAAATCAACATTTCAGAGGAGGCGTAATTGAACTAAAAATATAATAATACAGGAAAATGAGAACATTTCCTCTGCCAATTTGTTTAATGAAGACATTTACAAATGTTCACTTTGAGTTATTTTACAAAACCGTATTGGAGCTGCATTGTAGAATCTAGATAACACTAAATTTACATAACACGTGTTGCGTAAAGTGCAAGCAAAATAAAATAGCATCGGCTCAAACTCACCCTGATATGTGACCCACGCCTTCACAGGAACACAAATGATAATTAAATTCAACATTCTTTGCACTGATAAAACAATCTATTTATCAGACTCAAGCTGTACAAAATATTACATTATGACATAACGACCTATCGTTTAATATTTTGTTCGAAATATATGACAAATAGGAACATATAACTTTTGAAAGACGAAGACCTCGTGAAAATCGCAATATTGTAATAAATTTCCCAAATGTAAAAATACAATAAAGTAATAGATTTGCTTTTCGGTTACTTGGTACCTACTTTTTCATGTTCTACGCACTGAAAAGGCTTTATTTATTTATTCATATATGACGCTTATTCAAGAGCAAAACAGGATTGTTTCCAATGTTTAAATCCGCAACAGCGGAAGCGAAATCTTGACAAATTTTAAAGGAAGTTCAAAAACGCATACTCCCTGTCGGGGAATCGAACCCCGGCCGCGGCGGTGAGAGCGCCGAATCCTAACCACTAGACCAACAGGGACAACTGCTAAGTAGGATATATTCATACATATAAACAGATACTGATTGATTGGTTAACTGGCTGCCTTGAACCGTTTAAAACCCAAACACCGTTTGGATTCTCTTTAATCTTGTAGATATTAACCAATCAAAGCGCTTTTTAATTTGGGTTCGATCTGTGATTACCGAGAATGAACCGAATAATATACCCAATAAACACTCCAGCATAAATTCAACATAGATTTAAGATTGCTACACCGAACAGACCAAACTCTAATATTTACTTGTTGATTTTTAGTAGTGATTGGTCCTAATCATTGATCAGAGTGTCACCAACGTCTTTGACACAAAGTTGAATAGATCATGGACAAGCAGCCTTGTTTCAGATCTTAATTTTAGTCTCATCTGTAAGATAGCTTTCTGCAACGCCTTTGATGCACAGTTGAATAGACATCGGAAAATAAAAGTTGGACAGACGTTGAACAAATGTGGTTGTATAAAAGTCGTACTGACCATCAAAAATTGACCTTTACGCAATGTTGATCAGACGTCGGATAATCGACGTCTATTCAACGTCGGAATGTTGACTTTGTTTCGACTTCCATAAACATCGAAAACCCGGCGTTGAGACTACATCCGGTGCGATGTCTATGCAACCTTGATCCAAAGTCACACTGTTTACTGGGTGACATCACGATGATTACAAGGTAATACAAATTTATTGAGTTTGCATATTGGTTAGCTAAGCGCTACTAGCATCCAATCGTTACGGCGCACCTGTGCAAAAGATAAACAATTGAATAGCATTAAAACATAAACAAGCAATGCTGACAGATAACGTTTTAGAATTCTGAAAAAATGTGCAAAGATGTGTACGCTACTGTTCGTTGTTCTATTTTATACTAACAGATTTTTAACCATAACTTTGTCGGTGTACAGTTAAGAATGGTTTCTATAGTGAGTACTGATATTGCTAATACGGTAACTTCAAATCAGTGAGTGGTGCTTACCATGGGGCAGCTCCACAATTCCTCAGAAAAATGGTAAAAACTAGAATTACACGACTCGTCACAAGTATTTATATAACCATGCACTGCAGTATGACGTAGGTAGATGGCCTTGTAGAGAATCTGTTATAAGAAATCAACATTTCAGAGGAGGCGTAATTGAACTAAAATATAATAATGCAGGAAAATGAGAACATTTCCTCTGCCAATTTATATAATGAAGACATTTGCAAATGTTCACTTTGAGTTATTTTACAAAACCGTATTGGGGCTGCATTGTAGAATCTAGATAACACTAAATTTACATTACGCGTGTTGCGTAAAGTGCAAGCAAAATAAAATAGCATCGGCTCAAACTCACCCTGATATGTGACCCACGCCTTCACAGGAACACAAATGATAATTAAATTCAACATTCTTTGCACTCATAAAACAATCCAATTATCAGACTCAAGCTGTACAAAATATTACATTATGACATAACGACCTATCGTTTAATATTTTGTCCGACCTAACTTTTGAAAGACGAAGACCTTGTGAAAACCGCAATATTGTAATAAATATCCAAAATGTAAAAGTACAATAAAGTGATAGATTTTCTTTTCGGTTACTTGTTACCGACTGCTTCAAGTTCTACGCACTGAAAAGGCTTTATTTTTTTATGTCCATATATGACACTTATTCAAGAACGAAGCAGGAACGTTTCCAATGTTTAAATCCGCAACAGCGGAAGAGAAATCCTGACAAGTTTGAGAGGAAGTTTAAAACGCACACTCCCTGTAGGGGAATCGAACCCCGGCCGCGGCGGTGACATCGCCGAATCCTAACCACTAAACCAACAGGGACAACTGGTTCTATGCTACCTGGAGACCATTCGTCTGTTGTTTCACAACATTTCACACCTGTTTCACATAGTGTTTCACAATGTTTCACGCTGTTTCACTTCTAGCCAATCAGAGCACAGGGGTTGAACTTGCATCAGTGTGCGCTCGTACATAATCAGTAACTATTCATAGGGCACCATTCAGTCACCATCGATTTTGACGGAGTGTAGTATTAATTCAGGTTTAAATAAATAACATAAATATCCATTTAAGCTCAAATTAGTCAAGTCGTGGCCTTATCGTTCGATTTGAGACAAGCCCCGCAATATATCTCTGAACTGATCGAGACGCACAATCCGACGCGAGCACTTCGTTCTGCCGACGGCCATTTGCTTCACATTCCAAGGACTCGCACAGGGTATGGTGACAGGGCATTTAGCAGGGCCGCCCCTTCACTTTGGAATACGTTACCGAGACATATCAAGTCAGCACAGTCTGTAGAAGAATTTAAGAAGCTTTTAAAGACACACTGATTCCGAGAAGCCTATTATATTTCGTAACTGATGTGCGCTCAGTGGCAAGGCTAAATGAGCGCTATACAAGCGAAACCATGATGATGATGATGATGAGATCTATTTTCGTCGTCGGCTAGCAGCGATTTAAGTCGAAATAATTTACATCGTCATCATATCGTACAGAGACTAGATGGATTTTTGTCGTCGCCTAGCGTCAATTTAAGTTTAAATCAGTTACATCGTTGCCATATCGCCCGGTTTGAAACAAGATCGATTTTTATCGTCTCCTAGCATCGATATAATAGGAAATCAGTTAAACCATCGCCAAATCACTCGGTTTGAGACTAGATCGATTTCCATCGTCTCTTGTCATCTATTTTATTTTAAATCAGTTCCATGGTCGCCATATCGCGCAGTTTGAGACTAGGTCGATTTTCGTCGTCGCTTAGCATCGATTTCAGTTTAAATCAGTTATATCGTCGCTATTTTTCCCGGTTTGAGACTAGGTCGATTTTCGTCGTTGCCTATCATCGATTTCAGTTCAAATCAGTCATGTCGTCACTATATCCACCGCGTTTGCTAATCTACTGATTGTGGAGGGTGGAGCAGGAGAACGAGAAAAAATGAAGGGGGGGGGGGGACAATGGGGAAGGAGGCAATGGCTGAGTAGTAACACAAACATATATATACATTATAACTATATATTGATTTATTGGTTTAGTGGACCAGTTCAAGTATTCTCCCCTCCAACTCACAGTTTTTTGTCAATATGAAAGTGTCTTTTAATATACCTCTTTAAAGTCGTCACTAGCTCCCGCTTTCGTTTTGTCAACAAATCGTATTGCCATTTTTTATTCCGTTAAGCCACAATTAAAACTACAATGACTAAATAAGAACCAATCAAAACGTCGCAAACACATGGTACGCTGAGAAGCCAATAAAAATGTCGCAAACACAAGCTAAGTTTAGGACTCCAGTCAAAATGCCGTTGCACAAGCCAAGCTGACAAACCAATCATAATGTCGCAATTACAAGCCACGCTGAGAAACCAATCATTTTGTTGCAAATATAAGCCCCTTTGGATAAGGCACTGCCCAGTTGGCACCCCCACATACAGCCCACGTCGGCCATACGTGGGACATCCCCTGTTCCCGAGTAGGCAATACGTGTGCTTTTCGTTGGTTTGTCCAATGTAATTACGAGGGCGCTTGGCGATTTTGAAACACGTTCCGACGTGTAGTCCACGTGGGCTGTCCGAAGTTGGCTATACATGGACTGTCCCACGTCGGCTATTCATGGAACAGCCTACGTATAACTCGCACCTACCTGGGATTGAACCGAGAACCTCTGGCATCCTACGCGTCGACCTTACCTCTACGCCACGGCGCATCTGAATACACTTTCATGTTATTCTTCCACCAAAGGTTTCTATCTGGGCCCAAAAAGTTTATTTCTCAAATTTTCCTGTCTGTTTTTTGTTTACTGTTTACTTTTAAAATAATTTGTCAAATAAAAAATTGTATTCTGCTTTCACACAGGATATTTGCTTAGGATAACACTACACCCTATAATATTGATTGTTCATTGTTACACGCTGGCTGTCCAACTCGGGCTTTACGTGGTAGTATAAGAAGGAACGTCCCACAGTTGGACATCCTACTTGATGCCTATGTATAACCGACGTTGGCTGTACCACTTGGGTTATATGTAGGTTGTCCCACGTCGGCTATACGCCGTTATTATGTCGGACAAAGTGTAACTGGGACATCCTCCATGTAGCCGACGTGTAGCCGATGTGGGACGCCCCACGTCTCACTTCCCACGTAAAGTCCACACATAATGCCAAGTTCGGCTAGACGTGGGATAAAATATTGTGTTAACTGGGTGGGGTGATCAACGACTTTGGAAGTTTGCACACTTATTTTTCGTGACTGTGGAAAAAAGTGCCACCGTCACTGTGACCGCTTATAAAAACTAACACATTGTTTTATGAAGCTACACTCATTTTCTAATATTAAAACGTAACAGTCAACAGATCCTCTGAAAAAATTAGTGACTTTGTGAAGCCGCTAATATGCCACATCCGCTGCAAAATACACAGCCAGTCATCCGCCAAACACGCAAGAATCGGCGCTTTTGCAAGGCTTAAAATTCATAGTTTTAACTTGTTTAATACATTTCATTTATATGATATGCTTTTTGTCTCGTTGCGAAGTCGGTCTAGTTTGAGACAGCTTTTCTTGTTATTTTTGTTTGAACTTTCTTAACCTTGATCATTAATTTAAACATGCTATTTTTAAGCTGTTTCATTTTTTTAATTTTTTTTCTTCTTTTGCCTTAGAAGTAAATAGCACTCCTTTTGATCTGTTTTAAAGCTCGTTTCTTAATATTATGCCTCGTTTTCACAGCGCAGACTAAAAGCACATTTAATTATTTAATTCAATAGAATCTTTTTTATTAGCGTTTGTAATTACTACTATTTCCAAAACTCATCCTAATCAACCACCAACAAGTGAGTTACTCCGGGGCATGATACGTCAGCTAAATTAGGTGAGCAGTATTTTTTAAACATGGTCGGTATTCATGAAAATTGAAATTGGGGAATTTTATCTTGATATAAAGTGGTGAATCCGAATTCGGAGTTCAAGGACTCATGGAAGCTTTTCATTGCATGAAAATATAACTCCTCCCAGGGAGGGGCAAGGACATAGGAGGGGCAATGGGCAAGGGCGAAGAAGGGACCAGTGAGGGGGGACAAGGGTTATCATCATCAGCTCATCACTACACTCATCATCATCATCATCATCATCATCATCATCATCATCATCATCATCATCATCATCATCATCATCATCATCATCACAGTCATAATCATCATCATCATCATCATCATCATCATCATCATCATCATCATCATCACAGTCATAATCATCATCATAATCATCATCATCATCATCATCATCATCATCACAATAACCATAATCACAATCATAATCATCCTAGTCATCATAACCATCATCATCATCATCATCATCATCATCATCATCATCAATATCATCATCACCAACCTACTCAACATCGCCATAGTTATCTTCATATTAAAATCACACGAAAAGAACTGCCGATTAGACGAATTGGTTCAAAGCTGGATCTTTGTAGGATTTTGGTTCTTAACGGAAGTCGAAACAACGTCTGTCTTCCAACGTTGCATAGACATTGCAAAGGATTGTTTAAACAATGTCTATTATCCATATTACGGGAAAGCGACGTCAAACAGACGTCGGGAAATCATTAATTTGGCATGGAAGGTTTCGTGATTTCCTGGAAGGTTCAGATCTTACCTGACTTCAACCATCAGAATGTGGTCACCCCTCCGCAACAGGATCCCCCCACCCCCACCCTCCCCCTCCCTCCTCCATCGAACCCCTGGCGCAGGATGTATAGGAAGTAGACTTTCATAAATATTGTTCAAAGGTAAATGGGAAAAATACTGCCCACTTGTGAAATTACTATAGTTTACACCGATATTTTAGTCTTCTTTCAAAGCTACCAGTCAATGCTACTATTTTTTTTTTTTTTTTTTTTTTTTTTTTTTTTTTGATGTTGTTTATCAAAAGATTTTGCTGCCTTGAAAGAAATACACGCAAGAAAAAACAAAGAAGAAAAAAAAAAAAGAACGTTGAGCTGGGAAGAGGATAGGGGTTGGAAACGAACAAGCAAAAAAATTACCTGCCTTTTTTTAGAAAATGTCTGTCTGGTCTTTTCATGTCTGTGTGCGTAACTGGTGGACGAGAAACAAGACTTCCGTCTTTTTGGCCTTATAACACACAATCGCCATCGTTTTACACATAACTAATATCAGTCTCGAATTGTTCCCTAGGGGAAGGAAATAACCTTGATTTTTCTTCACGAACTTTCACAGTAATATACCCTCATTTCACAGAGAACGATGTCCGTCTGGGGATTCACAAAAGAACGACAATATCATTGGTTTATGTGCCTTGCTCATGGCAATGCGAGATAAATAACAATACAAACTGTAAATAATAAATAGCTTTCGTCATGCAAATGGTATAAAAACGTACGAATTCATGATGTTACTCAGGGTATAAAAACAGGGGATGAGGGGCGCAATAACAGCATGACTGGGCGTTAGCTAGGTAGTTTATCATTACGCCGTGATCAAGATAAAAGCACAAGAGTGGGTAGGGGTGGGGGTGGGGTGGGGGCTGATGCGAACTAGCGTCCCCCGCGAACAGTGCGGAAGGCTAAGGGGTGTGTGTATGTGAGGGGGGAGGTGAGGTGGGGTGGGGGGGGGGACAAGGGGTGGTGGGGGGAGGAATGGGTTCGGATATACTTCGAAAATTGCTTGTTTGTGAAACTTGAAGCAACGTCTTTCACCCAGCACTGGGAAGACTTCGATTCCTCCCCTTCCTCCCTACAACGTTGCCTCTATTTTTCTTTTCTTTTTTTTTTTTCTTTTTTTTTCGGTTCGGTCGAATAATGCCGCGATCTCAGGCAGACGCTGCTTGGACATTGGTGGAGAAGAACTCTAGTCAATAGCTTCGTTTTCTTTTCCTTTTACTGCTATCACAACTCGGACAAATCCAACAAATAGAACCAACCAATGGCACTGGCTAAAAGTAATCCTATTTACAAGCTTTTCCCTGTGCAACGTTTTTTTTTTAAGCATGAGAAAAAACGGGGGGAGAAAATAAATATTAGCGCAGCAGCTTTAAGCGTTCACATCTGATCGCAATAATGTGATGAAAAACCGAACTGACATGGGATCCCCATTAGCCTTATGTGCCACAAATCACCTTCGACATCTTCATTGAAACATTACTAACGGACCATTTATAAAGTAGCCCGGCTTTTTCTCTACCCTCCTTCCCTCCCCCCCCCCTCCCTCCTCCCTCCCCCTCCCACTCCCCCTTCCCTTCTCACCACGCCTCACCACGTCGTACACAGAAGATGTGACGTCATTCATTGACTATAAAGTTACGCGCGTACGTACTATAGTTCCTTTTAAATTTATACTCTTGATTTCTTACAAGTAACCGGGTGAGGGATCTGAACCCCTGCCCCCCTCCCCGCCCCACTCCTCCGACATATACAGACATACTGGACCCCACCCACCACCACCCTCCCCACCCCCGCATTGCACCTCGTACCATAAGACAGTTGCTTCTTCGAGGGACAAGTCTCCCCGCAGAAAGGTTTATTTCCTAGCTGATGATCATCACCAGCTTTCATCTGCAGCGTCTTATATAAGCATGCCCTGGAAAAAGACAAACACACACACACACACACACACACACATGAAATACACACGAAACGGAGACGAAATACACATGAAACAGAGACGAAATACACACAGCACAGAGACGAAATACACACAAAACAGACACGAAATATACACGAAATACACTCGAAACAGACAAGAAATACAGACGAAATACACGCAAAACAGAGACGAAATACACACTAAATATACATGATATACACATCCGGAAGAATCTTGCAGTGCACAAACATATATTTCAAAAAGGAAACATTCCCCTCCTCCGCCCCACCCCCCCCCCCCCAAAAAAAAAAAAAAATCTGATACCAATTGATCTTTCTTACTCAATAAAAACACCAATTGCTCGTGATTTCCTGGAAGGTTCAGATCTTACCTGTCAAAGAGACATCATCTTAGGGACAAACAAAATCAATCGACGCCCCCCCCCCCCCACACACATACACACACTTCCCCCTCCCCTCTCCCCCCCCCCTCCCCTGCCTTAATGACCCCTCACTTGTAAGCACTGGCCTCTGTGTAAGTAGTGTGAGTGAACTATTAACGACTAGACCATCAGTAGACCCTTGTAATACTGAGTAAATACATGCTCCCTGAAAGACAAAAAAGCAACAATGACTGTTTTATGTTGAATTAACGAGAGAAGAGATGAAAGCCAAATACGTTCTAATCTCTCATATATGTCTGCTATTGTCGTTGTGTTTTATCTCTGTGTTTGATCTGGAAAGGACCAATGTGCTTATAGATATTTATTTTATCTATAACTGACTATTCTAAGCTTTGTGACGCTGAGAAACCAAAAAAAAAAAAAATAAATAAATAACAATTTATAATTCCTCAATTTTTATCAATGAAATGTAATTTCTTAGTCAGCTAGGATGTATCTTGAGTGGCAATAATTGCACTAAAATAGTAAAAAAAAAAACGGAATTTCTGTGGTTAAAATGCAACATTTTGGATATCGCAGAAGTAAATAAGAAAATTTATGTAATTTCAATGCACCTGAAAAAACCATTAAGTTTCCAAATTTTTTCTTACGTAGAACGGAACTAAATTTGCAGAAAGATGAATGCCGGGATAGAGCGTAGCTGTTGACCTGTGTCCGTTGACCTGTCACGGTTGACCTTTCGCGATTGACCTTTCGCGGATGATTTGTCGCATTGCTTCAACATGACAGCATTCGCTAGCAGGGATTAATGACACGATCGTTTCTCCTCTCTGCGATAACATCAGTTAAAAGGTAAGGCAAATTTCATCATAAATTATTTAAAAATTTCAAGTGATAAAAGGCAGAAAATGTAGATTTCAAAGGGAAATTACTATAGAGCCAGCGGTGACCCATCCAAGGGCTAACCGGTCACCAATCCACGAGCTAACCGGTCACCCATACAAGGGCTAACCTGTCACCCATCCACGCGCTAACCGGTCACCCATCCACGTGCTAACCGGTCACCCATCCACGTGCTAACCGGTCAACCACCCACGTGCTAACTGGTCACCCATCCAAGGGCTAACCGGTCACCCATCCAAGGGCTAACCGGTCACCAATCCACCTGCTAACCGGTCACCCATCCACGTGCTAACCGGTCGCCCATCCACGTGCTAACCGGTCACCCATCCACGTGCTAACCGGTCAACCATCCACGTGCTAACTGGTCAACCATCCACGTGCTAACTGGTCATCCATCCAAGGGCTAATCGGTCACCCATAACAGCTAACCGGTCACCGATCCAAATGCTAACGGGGCTCAACCCTGCTTGAGTTGGTAGTTGAAGCAGAGGTTCAAAAGCGTCGATAAAAAGCTGGGGTCAGCAGCGGGGATCGACTGGGGTTATGTGTGTGTGAGGGTGTCTGTGTGTGTACGTGTGTGTGAGGGTGTCTGTGTGTGTGTACGTGTGTGTGAGGGTGTCGGTGTGTGTGCGTGTGTGTGAGGGTGTCTGTGTATGTACGTGTGTGTGTGGGTGTCTGTGTGTGTGAGGGTGTCTGTGTGTGTGGAGGGGAGGGGGCTGTGATATCACAAGGTTTAAAAAGACTTTATATCAAAACCACCATGGTATGAAAAAAGCTTCCACAAAAGTGTAAAACTGCCCCAGTATTCACAAAGGTTAACTGTACACCTGTTGCGGTATTCACAATGTTAACTGTGGAGTTAACTGTACTCCTAGAAGCGAAAATCGGTTGATCTAATTGTATAACGCGAACCATTTAAGACTGAATTTTGTTTCTAAACAGGATAAATTTATAAATTAATTTTCGCATGCAGCAAACAGAGCAGTTAACGGAATCAGTTATCTGTACAATTAACTTTTGTGACTGCGGTTACAGACAGTTAAACAGAGATAACACGAGCAAAGTTATATCGAAGGTTGAACTAAAGACGTTTATTAGGCGTCAGATCAAGTCATTTTTGGTTGCGACCAATAGCAACGTTTAAACAAAGACGTTTGTAAGACGTTGATCTATGTTCGCGAGCAGTCACAACCAAAATACAACTAGATTTAATGTTGTGGCTTGTACCGCTGAACGTCTTAAATCAACATTGGATCGATGGCAGGAATGTTAACTGGGGCAGCGGAACCCGAACCCGAACCCGAACTAAACCGAAAGGTTCCGATTTCTGGATCGGTTCTTTTTTGTTGGCATCTTCAACGACGAACTCAAGATAGAAACAGTAGTGATATGGAAAGCTGATTTTGTGTGTTCGCGATTTGAATCTATTGAAGTGCTCGATTTCATCACATGATTAATTCAACATTTATTTACTTATTTATTTTCAGTACAAAAATATGTGCTATCTGGTTTTTCCTGTTCAAAAGTGTCTAATTCCTGTTTCCAAAACAATGCCAAGGCCGAGTTATGGGAGGGGGGGGGTGTTTTCTTTATCTCGGGCTTAGCACTTGTTTCGCTTTTTTCGTGGCGTGTGTGTTTGGAACGATTTGTCACCTAAAATAGTTTTCACACCCCCATGAATATTTCACAGCCTGACATTGTGAGGGTTAAGTGTTTTGGTGACACCCGTAATAACTTGACTTAGTGCTGGTCCCGGAGCATCAAAACAAGCATTTCAAGGAAATAACCCTCCCCCCTGTCTCCTCCGCCCAGCCCCACCGTGTGACATAAATGTCGGAGACACGTGTTTAGGGGTGGGCGGAGCGAGGGAGGGAGTCCGTTTCACTTTTTGGAAAACAGCACAAAATGAGCCTCAACATAAATGATGCTGCTGCTGATGATGATGATGGTGATGATGGTGATGGTGATGATGATGATGGTATGATGATGATGGTGATGATGATGATGATGATGGTGATGATGATGATGATCATGATGATGGTGATTATGGTGATGATGATGATGATGAAGATGATGATGATGATGATGATGATGATGATGATGATGATCATCATCATCATCATCATCATCATCATCATCATCATTATCACCATTATCATACCATCATCACCATCATCATCATATCATCACCATATCATAATCATATAATCATCATCATCATCATCATCATCTACCTCACTATCATCATCATCATCATCATTGTTTTCTTTGCCTCAGCCATACTTCGCTGCCACAGATTACACCGCAATCTCTTTGGTTTTTGCTTCGTCCAGTCACAATATAGGTGACATTCAGTGACTAAGCCCTAAAACCCTGAAACCATTCACAATTAAGATGCCTTGTTTTTTTTCTGAAAGCACCTACTGTGCAGTGATTAATGTTCGTTTGTTCCGTGTCGTGTTGCCGCATTGGGACAAATATCGCTTAATGGCACCGGTGCGAGGGGCTTTATCACCGCAGCTGTCAATCAAAAACACTCACTGGTGGGAGGGGCTTTACCGCCACTCCCGTCAATCACAACACTCACCCGTGGGAGGGGCTTTATAACCACCCCTGTCAATCACAACATTCACCCGTGTGTGTAAACTTATGATAACACTCGGCCTTATCTCTTGCCCAACAAATGAGTATAATGGTCGTGTGTGACGTGGCTATACGAGTTGTGCTCAGGGGACAGCAAATTTGTTCCCTCACCACCTCCCTGCTCACCCCGATGTAATAGAATTTGTTTACAAACGTCACTAGATAAATTTGTCCCTGGTGGAAGTGATATGCCCATAATCACAGTAAGTGCCCCACGTTATATAAATGTTGGTTGGGATTTTTGGTTATAATGGAAGCTGCAACAATGACGTTTTCCGACGTTTGACAGACGTCTTGTTACGGAAGTTACACAGACAAACTCATTATTTGTTAGAAAGAGGACTTATAAATACCACAAAAACATTCTTGGCACCGTGTAGACGCGCTTCCACCAATATAACCACCTCCACACGCGCTACAATCAGGATAAGCACCTCCACACGCGCTTTTATCAGTACAACCACATTCATACGCGTTTCCACCAGTATAACCTTCTCCACATGCGCTCCCACTAGGATAACCACCTTCACACGCGCTACAATCAGGATAAGCACCTCCACACGCGCTTTTATCAGTACAACCACATTCATACGCGTTTCCACCAGTATAACCTTCTCCACATGCGCTCCCACTAGGATAACCACCTTCACACGCGCTACAATCAGGATAAGCACCTCCACACGCGCTTATATCAGTACAACCACATCATACGCGTTTCCACCAGTATCACTACCTCCACATGCGCTACCACTAGGATAACCACCTTCACACGCGCTACAATCAGGATAAGCACCACCACACGCGCTTTTATCAGTACAACCACATTCATACGCGTTTCCACCAGTATAACCACCTCCACATGCGCTCCACTGGTATAACCCCCTTCACACGCGCTACAATCAAGATAAACACCTCCACACGCGCTTTTACTCAGTACAACCACATTCATACGCGTTTCCATCCAGTATAAACCTTCTCCACATGCGCTCCCACTAGGATAACCACCTTCACACGCGCTACAATCAGGATAAGCACCTCCACAGCGCTTTTATCAGTACAACCACATTCATACGCGTTTCCACCAGTATCACTACCTCCACATGCGCTCCCACTAGGATACCACCTTCACACGCGCTACAATCAGAATAAGCACCACCACACGCGCTTTTATCAGTACAACCACATTCATGACGCTTTTCCACCAGTATCACTACCTCCACATGCGCTCCCACTAGGATAACCACCTTCACACGCGCTACAATCAGGATAAGCACCTCCACACGCGCTTTTATCAGTACAACCACATTCATACGCGCTTCCATTACTATAACCACCTCTATACGCGCTTCC